>JANBQA010000462.1:0-14723 GCA_027576955.1 Dimargaris xerosporica
GCTGCCTTGCATAGCGAGTGCTGAGCGTGCGGTCATTATTGATTAACTGACCACACAAGGCAGCTACAGTTTTTTTTCATTCGCAATCATTTGTTGGCCTGGCAATTCTTGAAGCATATCAATAAAATAACTATGGCATAGCATTTCGGTATTTATTTTTAGCACTAGGGTGCACAACCAATATTGTGCATGGGCGCAACAGAGCCTTACAAAGTCCCGTCGAGCCCATCCACTTGGGCAAAGATGCATGCGCAGAAAGGCGAGCCCCGTTGTTAATTGATCCCACCTGTGGTTACTGGCCATTGACAGCAGCATCTGCTTCCTTGGCATCGCCATTCGCCATGCGCTTCTTGGGCACCTGGGAGTGATCGTTGTCGTCGCCGTGGACCTCGGCATGGAACTCACGTAGTAGTTGGTCGACAGCGTCAATATTGCGGGGGCGAATGTCGGCTAGGGCCTTGATCTGGGCGGTGACTTGCTTCACTTGGTCGTCGGTGAGAGTCAAGCCCAGTTGCTGGACGCGGTTTTTGACCGCGTTCCACCCGGTCAAGCGGTGACCAATGGACACGTACCGGGTCATCCCAAAGTCCTCGGGTTTCAAAATCTCGTAGGTACTTGGGTTGTTCAGAATAGCCTTGGCATGGATCCCGGCCTTGTGAGTAAACGCGCAGTATCCAGTGATGTAGTTGTTAAAGGGCACTTGCACCTCCACGGCGTCGGCGATTAGGTTTTCAATATCGCGCAGCATGTGCAGCTTGTACTTGCTCATGACATATTCGCGATCGGTTGCGTACATGCGCGCCACAAAGCCACCCAAGGGGGAAATGCCGTTGCGCTCGCCAATGCCCAAGACCGACGTGTCGATATGGGTGGCACCAGCTTCCAGCGCTGCGTGGGCGTTGGCAATGGCACACCCAGTGTCGTTGTGGAAATGGCACTCGATGTCACAGGACACGACGCCGCGGAGCGTGCGGACCAACTCGTATACCTGCGTGGGAGTAGCGCACCCCACCGTATCGGCAATCCCCACTCTGTTGACCCCCAGTTTGTCCACTGCTTTGTAGATGCTCAGTAAATCGACCAAGTCCGATCGGAACGAGTCCTCGGTCGAGAACCGCACCTCAAGGCCCTTGGATTTGATAAACGTGATCACCTCGGTGGCTTGCTTGGTAATATAATCCATATCCTTGCCGTGAGAAAACTCGCGAAGCAGTGACGAGGTGCCAATGACCACGTCCAGCCCATCCACACCCGTTTCCACGGCAATGCGGGCATCGTCCATATGACAGCGCGTGTGGGTCAGAATCTTGGCCTTGAGCCCAAGTTTGGCAATTTCGGTACAGTCGATCCGCGACTGCTCCGAGGCCGCTGGCGAGGTCAGCTCCAGATACTCGACGCCAAACTCATCCAAGGCCTTGGCAATCTCAATCTTTTTGGCGGTGTCAAAAAACGCATTGGCAAACTGCTCCCCCTCTGGGCACGCATGACATTCCCCCATAGAGCCAGGTATCACACCACTTGAATACTCGCTCCAGCGTTAGTCGTAAGAGCGAACACTGTGAAGTAAAGCCAACGGCGCTGAGTGACCAGGAACTAGCCAAAAAAAGCTAACCATAAAATGTGGGCCGTGTTGGCTCGTTGTGCAGGCCGCCAGAAGTAGCAAAGTCAACGTGAGGCCTTACCTCTCAAGGTCGACTCGATGATGCTAAAGTTTCGAACGCGGCTCAAGTACTGAGACGGCTGGTACTGCGCAGCAATGCTGCCCGGAGCTGGGCTGTTGGACGCGCTGACAGTCATGGCGGCGAAAAGCGACCCAGATACTTTCACGGGCAAAAATAGCAACGATGTAGGCAATAGAACCTGACCACCCAGACCACCAAGGTACAGGAAGAAAACAAAGCACACGCAAAGTACAGCAGCGCTGAGTCAACTGGCACCAAGCTTGCTTGTCTCTGGTTACACGCATGCCCGCTGTTGTGCAGGTTGCAGCGGTTACCGATAACACCCGTTGGCGCACAGCACCCGGTTTCAAGCGCAACCGGCAGCCGTGGGCTTACTTTGCAATTCGAGCGCACCACGACGAACAATGGCACACAATGCAGTTTAAATGAAACAATGGGAGCCGGCAAATGGCGGCTCTAAATACCGAATGGAAGAAAATAAACACGGCGAGAAGGAAAGTGGCGCGAAAAGCAATGTGAAACCGCCTAGGCCACAACCGGCGAACAAACGAGTGAGACGATAAGGGGAGTTATGTTTTGTTGCAAGGGACGCAAAGTACAAAAGATTATTTGATGAGCTGGGCAGCGGTACTCTGAACTTGGGCCTGGTGGGTACTCGTGTGCAGCGCAGATATATGTAGACCAAGGAGACGAGGGAGGCTGGACGTTGGCTTTTTATTTCGGCCTTGTCATGGCTGGACGTCCCTTTGAAGGCATTCTACAGTTATCGAGCGTACACTCAGCCAAAAGAACGTGTCTGTGACAGGGGGATTGAAAATTGAGAACGGAAAAAAATCGATGATGACGGTTAATGGGTCACTATTGACACCAAATGGGCACCCGCCAATAGTCGTGGCGCACCAACCTTCACCACGGTTCGCGAACCACCGCTTGATGCCGGACTCAGAGCCAATCATACCACGCTTCCATGCTCGCAAACAAAGGCACCAGCTACACAATGGAGGAAGAGCGAGTGCAACGCATTCGAAAATCATACTGCATCACGACCTCTTGCGACTAGCAGCTCAGCGATATATCGCACCAAAAAACCGATCCAGGTCCATCTATCTTGAACGAAAACCAGCGTGCTGGAAAATTTAAGGTTGTTCCGTGAAGTGCAACATAATTACCCACGATACACATGATGACAACCATGGCACCAAATCACATTGGGCACAATATACCTAGCCTGCGCAAAAACAGCAAAGAAAACTGGAATAAGAAAGCAGCGATGCAGTTTACAGGTCTAATGTGGTAACACTCATGCACTGCCCTCCTCTGCGCCTGATTGCAGCGCCTTCCTGTTCACTATCAGGCAAGGGAGGCAGCGGGCTTGGCCAGCAAAATGGCTGTGGCGCACCTCATCAGTGCCCACTGCGCCAGAATATAGGCAGCTCACTGATGGCTGGTAGTTGCTTGGCTAATGCAGCAATGCAATGCCAGCACCATAAGCCCCAACCTACCCTGCTACGCCGCGCTAATAAAAAAACGCTAGCAGGCATTATAACAGCAATGTCCACACCACCCAGAAGCTAGATCACCACCATGGAACTACTGTCACGAAATTCGGCCGAGCAGGACCAACAACAGCAAACGATGTAATAAATAACAGGTATTTATTCAAGCCTTAATTTGCCTCGATGGCTAAGGGCTTGTGTTTAAATAGTTGGCCTGCTGGTGCGGCCGGGGCTGCGAAGCCCTAGCAGCTCACTGATGCCAGCTGGGCGGGGCCAAGGGAGTCAGGTGATTTCCTGCTCCCCAGCCTCCACCCAGTTGGGAGACAACCCAAATACAATGGTAGGAATGATTGGCGATCAACGCCATCGAGATATAAAGCTAAAGATAAACGAGCTACGGATATACGCGTATCCAATAATTGACAATGGCATAATGGCGCACAGCGCCCTAAAGGTTCAAGACCTTTATTTATTCCTGGTACCGCTATAATCCCGACAGCGTCCGTGGTAGTCAGGTACAATAGAGTCTTTTCAGCCAAAGACAGGGGTCTAGCACCGACATGTAGTGGGTGAATGTTTATGCTTGGTATCCTTGATGTGTGGTTGCAAGCCATTGGCCCCTATCATTGAGCTACGCGTTCTAGGTGTTTTGTTGCGCTGGCGTATCGCCCACAGACACCGAGCTGGCATCAACTAAGCTCTCTTTCGGAAGCTGGGTAATGCCCATTATCCAATCCAAATACGCCAAGAGGTGCGTGTAAATGCCTGCACCATCATGGGCGCCGCAAATGGGCCCATCGTCTCGAATAGAGCCACCATATGAAGTCAGCCCTACCAGAGCCATCTTGCCTGCTTTGTCTCTTTTGACGAGAGGGCCGCCCGAGTCTCCTGTGCATGTATCTTTGCCCTCGAGGCCGCCAGCGCACACCACAGGGCCATTGGAATCTTGGTATGATGGCAAAATGCCCTGGCAGAGTGTGGTGTTGGCAATCGGTAAGTCGACAGCCATTACGTCTTTGGGTCGTTCGTTGGCGTTGAGGTCGGTCACGCCCATACCGCCTGCTTGAACGATGTCACCTTCGGCCAACTGACCAGCGTAGATGGGCACTGGTTTGATGGTATTGTTGAGTGGTAGTGTGGTGGTCAACTTTAGTAGGGCAATGTCGTTTTCCCAATTGCCGCCCTGGTTGTAATCGGTATGGACGGTGACCTCGGCCACGGTGAGCCGCTCGCTGGCGCTGTGTTTCGTTGGGCCAACTACCACCATTATATTCGTAGCTTCCCGCGTGGTGGAACCCTTGGTCGCCCCACTGGAGCCTCGGGTTGCTTTGGTTGTGGACGCAGCGTTGGCCGCGATAGATATACAGTGAGCCGCTGTTACGATATAGTCTTGGCTAATAAGACTACCCCCACAAAAGAACTCGTCGTTGGTGGCGGTGTACAAGCCGACAAAGAAGTAAAACTCGTTGGGGTCAGCGTCGCCGCCGCCTAAAATACGCTGCTTGTACACAATAGGCGAGCAAAGAACGTGCCCCGCTAGAGCCGCTAGCAGTGCGCTGAAAAATAAACGCATGGCCGATTATTTGCTGCTAATATAATTAAAAGTTACAAGTGATAATAGCAAATAACAAGAACAGGTCATCTAGTCCACCATACACTGTATCAGCGCAACAATCCCACCACCTCGTTTCCGAAACGCAAAATAAGCAACGCGCTTGGACAGCTTATATATATACTGGGTCAATATTTGCTCATCCAGCTTAAAAACATAAAAGTTGGTGGCCGCTGGAGAGGTTAGTGTCCATGAGCAGGCACCATCATATTAACAGATTAGCTGGCGCATCACTGGCAACACAGCGGTATACACTGCCTATATAGAGCGTGGACATCATTTTCGGAGTAATCGTGGATTCGCTGATAAGGGTGCCATTGGAGCCCGACCCTGGATTGGCTCCCTCTTCCTTTAAAGACCAGGGACCTTATGGGTTCCCCAGCTTGCGCTCTGGGTGTCCCTGTTTAGGCACTGAAACGAAGTGCAATGGTCGAGCTAAAGTATAGGCCCCATTTAGCCATAGCTCTAAGGGCGGTATTGGTAAGGCACGGGCCAGCTGTGTCGTTATGACGAGGGCAGGCGTTAACCAAAGGGTACAGTGCGAGTGCCAAGGTCTGCTTGCCTGGTGCCAATGGTAGTTCTGTCGCCACTGACCTTTCCCTGCCGCGAATGACCAATGTGTTGGGGGCAATGGGCTTTCATTTCCTCCCCAACTATAGTAACTGAACAGCAGCGACAAAGCATCAAACCTAGACTGGTAGAGAAATGGCAATAATACCACCGCCGTGCGGGGGCCAGGGCCTGCACATTGGCCTCTTTGATAAAACTGCCAACGCTGCTCATACAATCGCTGTGCGGTTGATTAGCTATTAAATGGAAAGTCATTTTGCCATCATGCAGATACCAGCAGTCCCCCGCCCTGACAAACAGCCACCCCGTCCCATTTGCCAAGCCCTTGGCGATAAGAGACTAAAGCCCCAGCTGACTGCCGAGTAGGGCAAGAAAGGTGCAGTGTTGTATGGCCGCAAATATATACATTAAAAAAGGCAAGGATGGGTGACTGTTGGTTGATTAGGACCCATGTGTTGGCTAACGCTGTTTTGTAGAACAAACAGCACGGCGCAGCCAAAGCAATACCACGCCTACTGCTAAAGCTCCTAAAAGCCGTATGTTCCCAAATCACTTAGAGCCTGAACTCGGCCATTGGACAACAACAAACACAGCCTGGCACAGATACGCCGTTGCTCTGCTAGATGCCCCAAAGCGCTGGGCTGCCGCTTTGCGGATAAGCTACGCACTAGGCACCATTGGCGCTGTCTATTGCAGAAAGCCCACTTTTTATTCTCGGCAGAACTGGCCATTGGTATAAGATTAATAAAGCAATATATGCAAGCATCAAGGGTGCGTGGATTTGGCAGCTGTGGAATTAAGGATAGGGCTGGACCAAGGCCACCTAGGCCGGGAAATAGGCGTTCTAGTTTTGAGCATCATCCACAAAAAGCTGCTGGTAGTGGTCGATAGCCACGCGCACCACCATCCCAACCGACCCACCGTTGTTGGGGTCATACATCTGGAGGTCCATGCGGAGGTTGTCTGACTTGGCCAAATTTGGCGTCCAAACCACCGCCAAGTTATGCGAGGTCATCTTATTCACTTGGCTGTTGAGTGAAATTCGGTGCATGAGGTATATGATGTGGGCCAGGGCAAACCGACTGGGCGGGTCCAGTCGCGGCAGAAGGTTGGCTTGGATGTGTGTCACGCGCTTGCTATCCGTATCGCAGTCGATCATGGCAGACGCATCTGCATACAGCAAGTGCGGGATGAGGGGAGTTGGTAGCTCGCGAAAGTACATTTTGAGCAACACTGCAGCCACATGTACGCCATAATCGTCGAGGTTGGCGCGGTTCCCCGTGTTATAGGCACGCTTGGCTTCTTGGAGCTGGTGGCTGTGAGGGGATCTCCGAAATATGCCCTCAGTATCAAGCCCTACGTCATAAAACATGGCCAAAGGCCCAGTGGGACCATAAGTAATAGCACTGGCGAAAGGGTAGTGGGCTGATCGAGCTTCCGTTATTGTGCTCTAGAGCCGTATACTCAGCGATGACTACTATCCTATCAGTTGGGCCCGCTGTGCAGCACATAGTAAGACCTACTTACCGTGGTCTTCGATATATTGGATGCAGTCGGTCACGACTTGCGGTAGGCCATGTTCCGCATTGGGGCCCAATAGTTCGATCAAGGGAACCCCAAATATTAGGCCCACCTCTCCAAGCTCCGACGTTGATCTAGCGGTGTGGCTGCCACCCTTTTGTCCAGCGTTAATGGCGGCTGTTACTGCCGCACGAGGCTCTAGCGTGTCATTGTACCTAATAGTCACAAGGGCGCCGAATGCCATGGCTCAAGGGCATCGCGGTAAGCGCTTGGTGGTGTAAAAGGTTTGGCAATTAGGTCAATACCTTGGCAGGGCAAGCATCACGTTTCAATATACTATCCTTTTAGCTGCTGTCTTATCTGTATAACTTGGCAATGGTACTTACTCTTGAACTTCGGGAGGTACGGTAATTTGATCCAGTGGAACGTGGTGCGCCAAATCGCTCAGTTTGTCCACCCAGTTGAGCTTTTTGAAGAATTTGGGGCTGGTGGCCAGCAAGGCACCATCCATATAGTCATCGATACCAACCCTCGCAGCCAGTTTCCTGAGTATGAGATGTCGTAATTTGGTCTATTACCCAAGTAAGCAGGAGTTCGTACCTACCAATGCAGGGAGCCGCCCACCACTTCTCAATTGCTAACCCTAAACGTCCTATTACCTAATGACAACGTTCATCATGTCCATCAAAACACGGGCCCAGGTTGACGGGTGCACCACGTAAAGGTTCTTAAGGTTTTTCTTGTACCTGTTCCAGTGCATAGAAAATACATTGGTATCGACAGCCGCAGTTACAATCAAGGACCAATAAATAGCAAGTAGGCAAGGCCATTGGCTACGCCAAGCGAGAGGAAACAGGCCAGAGCGGAACCGGGGCCGCACGCCAATTCAATTCAGCGCATCTGGCCACCATTGTCCAGCAGTTCAGCCTGGAAACGGGCTCCTTATGAGCATAGCAGCGATAGATTATCACCATAGTGCTTCTTTGTTCGCTTCAAAACGCTCCCGCCCCACCCACCAAGCGACTTCCTCTCCAAGACTTACTTTCGGCTGAGGCTCCGGTATGCCTTGAACAACCAAGTCCAACCAGGGCGGTGTTTGGCTCCACTGGCGAACAAAACCACTGTGTAGTCATTTTCAACGAATTCGTCCAGCTTGTTCAAGATCATTCTGCACAGCCATACCAGATGACAATAGCCGGCACCAAGTTCAATAGTTAGCCATACTTTTGGACACGGCTGCTTCGTGCTTGGCGCAGGGTGCGCATTGGTTAGCCACTATATAGCTACAGTGACAACCAATGGTCGCTCGAACGTATGCATAGTACGTTGCTTGGAGCTGTGGCTCGATCCCCACTTTATCTATAGCCCGCCTTGCACACCACCCAAGTACGTACATCAAGACCTTGTCATAGTCCACGTCCCTGGTGCTAAGGAAATTGCAAGCACAAAACACCAGCATCGGCTTGCTCTCAAAATCGACGCCTAGTCGCCCAGTGCAATAAACAGGTCAGAGAGGCACGGAGGGAAAGAATTGAGTACAGCTAATATCTATCTGCAGCGCCCAAGCAGCCCGACTTTTTTTGTGCGAAGCGTGTCAACTCTGCCAACTCAGCTCACCCGCGTCCTGACGATTTACCTGCTTGGTAGATGATGCGGGTCGTGACATAGTCGAACAGCTCGGCATTGGACGTGAACCGCGGCGTGCTATTGGCTGTGGATCCCGATAGGGTACTGAGGCGGTCCGAAACGAACGAACTGGCCTTTTTCCAATTGTCCATCTTGTGCCAGCAGCAGCAGGTGCAGGTGCTCGGATGTGCCGTGGCCCAAAAGGTTCTAAGTGGGAAGGGAAGGAAGGGAAGCGTACCGCGGGGTTCGCGCGAGCAGCGGGTGATGGCAAAGCACGGCAAATGGTTGGCAGCTGGGCAGAGAGGTGAGGTCAGCGGGAGTCCAAGAATGGGCTCGAGGAAGAGGTTGAAGCCGTGCGCGTTGCCCACTGGCGACAGACGCTGAACGTCGGGCGACTCTGCACGTGATATCGTGAGCATATGCGGAAGGGTTGGCACATGGGAGGTATGGTTCCAGGACGTGGTCTAGAGCTACCGAGCCGTAACGCCGCGTCATGACACCTGCTGACGCTGTTGGGTTACTACTTGAGACTGCTTGGAATATTTGCATGCCAACGTTCCAATTGCTCTATCGCTGCTTTTTTTCTATTTCCAGTTCTGGCCACACGGCTGCTACTTTGGTACCCACTTTTTACCATGAATGCGTTGGTGGTTCAGGACAAATGGCTCACGTCTGTGCGCCAGCTCTTGGTCACACCAAACGTTCCCGTTCCAGAGCTGAAACCTGGCCAGGTATTGGTCAAAGTCATGGCCGCCGGAGCCAACTTTTTCGATATTCTCATGGTAAGTACAGCGGGGATACTTAAATTTTGGCCTGGAACACTTGCACTGGGCTCAAACAGTAGCACTGTTCAAAGGCATCAAGTGACCTCAATGCACTTATGTATTTGGGCATGGGCAACGAAGCGTGGCCAGGTTAACACCTTTTTGCAACATCCTGTTCACCTACAGGTCCCCACAATGGTTACTCTATATTTTTTGAAGAATAATGTGGACCTGTCATGACATGGATTATGATTTGGGCGAAATCCCATGGCCAATCATGCCATAACCATGTAGGTGCAAGGCCAATATCAGATCAAACCGCCTCGCCCATTTACTCCTGGGTGTGAGTTTGCTGGGTTCATTATTAAAACCCATGCTCATGTCCACCATTTGGCTGTCAGTGCCTGCATTCTGGGATCAGCCACTTGGGGTGCATATGCTGACTACATTGCTGTTTCAGCAGAGCATGTTCTCCCAATGCCCACGCCATTATCATTTGAACAGGCTTGTGGGATCAGCATTACCTACCCCACTAGCTACATTGGTCTGGTTGATTGCAGCTGAATTGAAGCAGGTTAGTTTATGGTGTTGAATGCCTTGTATTCAAGCAAAAAACGGACATACAGTGCACCAGACAATGGCACTAGGAATCATTATGTAAATAGAGAACAACTGTACTTTTAGCCCAAGAAAACTTGAGCCCAGTGTCAAGGCCACTGTCACCACATGCATCATGCTTAGTGTGATCATGGACAGCCAGTGTTGTCTTGGCATTGGGCACAAATGTCACAAAGCACATATTCACTAACATCCATTCCCATTACAGTATGTGATTGTCTGGCATCAACAATGTAGGAAGTGTTGTCCTTGTTCATGCTGCTGTGGGGGGCATAAGTCTCACTGCAGTTCAGCTTGCCAAGGTGAGTGGCTATGAGCACTGCACAATGCTGTAGCAACTAGTACCAGGTACAGTGGTATTATGCAGTGATTGATATTGAGCAAAGCAACTGCATTTAATGCACTTATGATATGGTTACATGCCTATGGCCTAGGTTATGGGGGCAACAGTTATTGCCACTGTTGGCTCCAAGGAAAAAATGGCAGTGGTTGAAAAGGCAGGAGCTGACCATGTGGTCAATTATTGTGAAGCAGACTGGCCTGTGCAGGTTCACAAATTGACACCTGGGGGCCAGGGTGTCAATATTGTGTATGATCCTGTGGGACTTGTGGAGCCATCGCTCAAGTGCACTGCTTGGAATGGCCGCGTTGTAGTCGTAGGCTTTGCAGCTGGGGCTATAGAAAAGGTTGCCATGAACCAAATCCTGTTGAAAAATGTGTCACTGGTGGGACTCCACTGGGGCGCATACATAAAGAACCAGCCAAAGCGTGTTCCGGAAGTATGGGGTGCACTGCTGCCATTGTTGGAGCAGCAGCAGCTGGTACCGCAGGTGTATCCACATATATTTGATGGGCTGGGCCAGGTACCTGATGCTCTGGAGGCAATTGCATCACAGCAGTCCTATGGTAAAGTCATGGTGCAAGTAGCCAAGTTGAATATTGCTAAACTCTAAACTGGAAAAGGCATGATCAGCCTATCACAAAAAGTGGCCAAGCAGGACCACCAGAGCAAGATGCAAGAGGAAATGTTGATTTATTGCAAAGTTAAGTATTTCAAGAGAGCACCTTGAGCTTGCCTTTAAATATGTGAGAGGCAGCACAGCTAGACAGTTCAATCCATTCACAAAGGGCTACTGGCAGTGGCCAGTGACATGGCGCCATGAATGCCTCAGGCTGTGGGTTTGTCCATTGGCTGAGCACATGGCATGCAGTCTCATTTGCCTGGCAAATCCTCTCCCATTACAGGAGGAGGATGTTGGCATCCCAGGGTGAATAGACCTGGTGCTGGCCATCACCCAGCCCTTTGTGGTGACAGTGGCTTGGTGCTCTGAACATTCCCTGCCTTTGATGATTCACACAGCCAGGGTGTGTTCTCTTTATCAGGTTCACCTAGGTGATCCTCACTCATTGTGGGGAGAGATAAAGACACCTTGCCATGAAAGCGCCTGCTGCAAGCCCTAGCCAGGCCCTTTGTGGTGACACTTTCACTCTGTGTTTTGTCACCATGGTTTACCAGTGACCCTTGTCTCTGACCAGGATGTGTGTTTTACTTCCAACTTCTGGAATACCTTGCACTGCCTCTGTGGTACTAGCCTGAACCTTACCACTGCCTACCATCCTGCCAGTGATGAAGCCAAACACTGAAATCACATGGTGGAACAAGTCCTGTGAGGATTTACATCCTACCACCAAAAGGATTGGGATGAGCTGCTGCCCTCTGCTGAAATAGCCATTAATCCAGCATGGCAAGATAGCACCCAACTCTCTGCCATGTGCACAGTAACTGGCCATGAACCATGCATGCCCATCCATGAATTCCTACCCACCAGCAACAAAACCCTGTGCATGGATGCCAAAGAATTCCTGGAAAAGCACCATCCAAGAGGTGTGGGATGAGCTTACCATAGCCCAGGACAATATGGCTGCCTATGCCAACTGTACACACCATGACTTTGACATCAAGGTAGGAGACAAGGTCATGGTACAGGCCACCCACCTCACCAGTGACTATGACCAGGGCCACTCCAAAAAACTGGCACACTGTTGGTGAATAGGTTCACCACCACAAGGCACCACCATGGACCAGTTACCTGACAAAGCAACCAGCAAATAGGAACCACCACTATTTATTACCAACATTAGCCACTAACAATAGAGACTGATGAACAAATGGTGCTGCGACCACATGGCACCACCATAGACCACTAGCCATAGACCCATAGATGGAATAACTCTGAAACTGGCCTGGCCTGACATTTATTTAAACCCCAGGAACCCCATCCTTGATTCAGGCCCTTTCTTGCTTGCTCAGACTTAGAATAAACCTTGTTTTAACTTGTTGCCTTGCTTACCCTGTTTCCCTGCCTGCCTAGTATGCCTTGCCCTGTCACCGTGTTTTGTGCCTTTTCTTGACCCGCCTACCTGTGCCTACACTGAGCCTACAATTATTTAAACCCCAGGAACCCCATCCTTGACTTGGGGAGCTGGTCTACCTAGTCTGGAAATAAACCTTTCCACTTGCTTGCTGCCCTGTTTTGCCTTGCCTGCAATGTCCTGCTTGTCTCACTTGCCCTGCCCTGTCACCTAGCCCTGTTTCCCTTTCCCTGCTTGCCTACCTGTGCCTACACCACCAGCAGACCTTTGCAAATGGATTGAACTGTCTGGCTGCACTGCCTCACAGATATTTAAAGGCAAGCCCAAGGCACTCACTTGACAAACTTAACTTTGCAATAAATTGACTTCCTTATTGCCTACTGCTCTGGTGGTCCCACTTGACCACTTTTTGTAACAGTATTGTCACAAAATAGGGGCTGAGCAGAGCCATCAAACAAGTAGGTTGAATAAAATAGTAAGGTTATTTATTGGAAGCATCACCTGAGCTGGCTGCAGGGCCTTGGTGCCTTTAAATATGTTAGTGTTCTAGGCCAGGCCTGGGTGCACAGCCATAGCAGCTCACCTTGCCCAATTAGGGTTTGGTTGGCTAGGCGCCTTCTGACTGGCTGCCTTGGCCCACCCAGCCCATTGGGTGACACTCCTAACCTCTCTGGATGCTTTAACCAGGATCCTCAAAAAAATGCCATTAACTAAATTGATCATGAAAAAAGCCAAACTGCAAGCAAAGGCAGCCCGCCAATACACAGATTACTCAGTTGAGGTATCATTTTCAAATTTTAGCTGGGCCTGCTGTAGCTTGGCCTGGGCATTTACAACGTCAGCCAAATCAGTGGTGATTTCGGGGGGCTGCTTTCCCACTGCAGCGGCAGTATCATGCCCAGGTTTTGTAGTGGCTTCTTGTTGGACCCGCCGCCGAATTAGCTCGGCAATGGCCTGTTGGGTTTTGGCCTCCAGTCTTTCTGTCTTCTTTTGCAGATCGCGCTTAAGATCCCAATTGGGTTTCTGCGGAGCCAGGCTGTTTACTGATACAGGCTGCTCGCGTCGCGTCTGGTCCTGTATCAATGTCTCTTCGGTAATGTTGGCCACCATGGTTTCCACGGTGTCTTTTGGAACCCCTGCGGGCCGATCAATATCAATGGTGCTGGCGTCAGTTGTGTGGGCTCGTTTGGCGTTGCGATTCGTTCCTAACATATCATGAGTGCTTGGGTCCGAAGCATCTGGTACAGGCTCAGATGGTGAAAGTGTTCGGGATGGCTCATAATTGCGAAACCGGATAGGCTTACTGGCTCATCGCATGAGTATACCAAAATATGGTGCCAATTGCCGCAAAAAAACGGATATAGGGCAAGGTTAGTACCAGCGTTGCGATTAATGTGTTCTAAGCCCTGCCGGCTTAGCGACCAGCGGTCGAAGGGAGTGCGTACGACAGGTGACTGGAAAGACGACCGGCGGGTTAACAAGGCAAATGACAAAGAGCAACGCCAAATTTGCCTACTTACGCTGCATCAGGTGGAGTGGGTTGCGACTCAGCAGACGGTGAAGCAGCATCTGACGTATGGGCATGGTGTGTGGCGGCCAAGGCACGCAACCGGTTGCGCCGTTTGGTCGCCTCTTCTTCCATTGTCGAAACTCGAACAGGGGCGCAAGTTGGTCAAAACGCGTATCACGGGCCCGAAAGAACAGCACTCAAGAAGGTGGCAAAATGCTTGTAACCAGGTTAGATTGCTCGTTGCTTAAACTGAAAGCCCAAGGTCCTTTGGGTTGTGAATGCTGTTCATTTGCTGTAGTTGGGCAATGCGCTGCCATGCTTTGGCCAGCGGCAAATCTCCTATTATTAGGTAATTATAGAAGTACAGTGAAGTGGGAAGAATTCCCGTGTACAAGAGTAGAAGGCAGAGACGCATAAATGAGGATGTTAGTCGCTAGTGCAGGCAGCATACAAAGACAATAACATCTACTGCTGTGGAAATAAAAACAATGCTTTGGAAAACTTACCATCAAATCCAAGCGCAAGCGATGCAAGAAAGCAATGCGCCGAATCTAACGAGGCCCTGGCATCTTGATGCACTCGCCCAACGCCCCCAAGAGGGCATATCGGGGTCATGGCTATCTCTTGACGCCTCAAAGGCAGTGTGGCTTTGGTAAGAGCACACTCATAGTTTCCTTTTGGCTGCATCTGTGGAGCGGCCTAACAGCTGGACTAGGCCCAGTTACCTCTTCACCTTCTCCTTTTCGTGCCTCCCTAACCAGACTGTCGCTTAATGGCAACTCTTTAGGAGCTCTTCCCCACCTCACTGCGCCATACTGACCCAGCGGCCTTCTTTTATTTATTTGCTTTCTATCGTCTCTGGGGCTCTTTGATGCCCTGCCACCCGAGGTTAGCAAAAGTCAACACGCCAGCGACTACCAAAACATAATAAAGGCAACCTCCATCTATAAT
>JANBQA010000463.1:0-14718 GCA_027576955.1 Dimargaris xerosporica
TTCACGACCGTGCCCTATCGCCTATGGGCTCTCGATAATACATTTTACCTGGTCGGTACTCATCACACGGGCGTGAAAAAAGCCCAAACACAAATTGATCGGGTGGATTTGACCACCGGAGACACCACCAACGTGTTTGCCGTCGGTCGGCCGCCTCAAGACATGGCTGTGGTAACCAGCTCTGCACATGGCCCCTGGGTTGTCTTTAAAACCCCGAAAAACCACTTGGCAGCGCAAACGCTGGCCTCTGCGGACAGCCAACCTTTAGCGCTGGACCATCAGCTCCTAACTCCGGCGGTCTTGTCTGAGGCAAAGCTTGTGTCCCAAGACTCTAGTTCATTCGTGGTGACGACTGGTGCCAATCGAGCTTGGTTGGTGGTTGTGGCCTGGGCCAACAGTGTGATGGCAGTTGAGGCCGTGCTACCTATCCACGTGTCTGTACAAACCCTACCTGCGTTTAGCACGGTTCAAAAACAATCTGGCTCACCATTTGAGCTAGTCGCAACCCTTGTTTCTCCTACCGAGATGCAAGTCCGTGACCTAGCATCCCCCAGCACTTTTGTGTCACTGGGTTTGCCGGAGCACTTGGCTTCGCAGGGTCCGATTGTGTACGCCCAGCTCGTGCCCGCCAATGACCTGGCGACCACAGCGGCTCTGATAACGCTACAGAGCGGCAACGTTGCCTTGCTTAATAGCTCAGCGGTGATTTGGTCGCGCGCCGAGGCGCTGACCGATACGGTGGATATGCAGTGGCTGGATATTCTGGGATCGATTGAGTGGTCCCAAGAATCGGATGAGTTGGCCGAAGAGCCTGCAGTTACGCAGCAGCGCAGCTCCGTGGCGCTGTACCTACGCCGGTGGCGGTTGCACTTGCAGCGCCTCGGCCACACCTTGACTACGCTGGGGTGGGAGTCACTATGGTCGCCTGCGCCCGCGTTTAACCCAGCTCCCAATGACCCCTTTGATCCGGCGACAATGGCATTGCATGAACTGCGTCATACATCGGCGCCTGAAAAATTGGCGGTATTTCTTAGTTCCACGGGGATGGTTACTGCGCTCAACGCTGCCCATGGCCACATCATGTGGGCGACCTTTTTACCACAGAGTGCCGCCTCACCAACCGTGGACGGCGTCACCTTCACTCATCTCTTTGTCATCCGCCCCGCTATGGTTCGTCCCCCGCCGTTGCTGGCTGCCGTGGGCCAAACTGCCAGCGGCTCGACGGTTGTGTACCATATCAACGCCCTGACCGGCGAAGTGGTGCCCATGACTGCTGAATCATCTACCCCGTTGGTCCTGCCCTTTGCGGCCCACCAGGCCTACCAGATGCCCTTTGAAGACCCTCTGTCCCGAAACCAAGTGCTGGCTGTGTTGGCAAAGGATTCGTTGCAGCTGACCTTGGTACCCAACACTGCCGAAACCCGGGCAGCCTTGGCTTCCCAAGCTTCGATGCTATCCCTGGTTATTTCGATGGCAGACCAGGCGTCTTCCAACACGACCACCATGCCCTTTGCCATGGCTGGGTTTCATCCGGTGCTCCTGGCTGACTCCCAAGACATGGCTTCTGCCAGGTTGGTCCAAAATTGGGCGCTGCAGTTCCCCGAACCTGAACACCTGGTGCAAGTGACGCCCCGTCGCGGGTACGAACGTGTGGCTTCCTTGGGTCGGGTATTGGGCAATCGCTCCGTGCTATACAAGTTTTTGAATCCCCACAGTTTGGCAGTAATCACGGCCAATGAGGCAGTGGATTCTACGACCCCTGGAACGACGACGCTGGGCTTTTACTTGATCGACGCTGTCAGTGGGGCTATCCTCTACCACGCTGAACATCGCCATGCGCGCTACGACCCTACTGTGCATCCAGTCCACGTGGTCCAATGTGAAAACTGGGTCGTGTACCAATACTGGTGGGAAGACACTGGGGCATCGATCGATCCTGCCAACCACAATGCCCGCGACCACTATGGAGGTAAGGGCTACGTTACGGTGGTTCTGGATCAATTCGAAAGCGCACACCCAGACACGCGTTTAGATGCCACGGTATTTTCGTCGCGCGATGGCCATCAGCCGTACATTGCCAGCAAATCGTTTTTACTCACGGAGAAGATCACTGCGCTAGGTGTGACGACCACCCAGAATGGCGTGGCCGTTCGCGAGCTGGTTCTCGGGCTGGCATCGGGCCGAGTGACCACCCTGCCTCGCCTCCTGCTGGACCCACGGCGCCCAGTCAAAGAACCCACCGATGAACAAAAGCAGGAAGGGCTGGCCAAGTACGACGCGGTGCTACCCAACAACCCCAAATGGACGCTGAGCTACTACCAGGCTGTGTGGAACGTTCAACATATTACGTCGGCCCCAGCGCAGTTTGAGTCTACATCGCTAGTGCTGGCATATGGGTTGGACGTATTTTTCACCCAGGTCAACCCGTCCGGTACCTTTGATCAGCTCAGCCAATCGTTTAGCAAACCCATGCTGGTGATGACAATTGTGGGTTTGGTTACAGGTGTGGTTGTATCGAGCACGATGCTGCGACGCAAGCGGCTTCGTGATGCCTGGATCTAGCTCGTCATTGCTACCGTTTCCAATTTTTAGCACCAATTATTGGCTTTTTCATTGCGTTATGGCATTTCCCTGAGCTACTCTGTTTCTATGCTTTGATTGCTAGTCCCAAGCGGCTGGTATTACACTACAAGGCTACCAAGGACTGGATTTCAAAAAAAAAAAAGGGGAGATAGAGAACACATACCGACTGTGACAAACGGGCGATAGGCGCCAAGCAATAAATAAATCACATGATTCGGCTTGTCGCTTTTCGCCAACTGCCCGCTTCGCAATCAATACGCAGAGATAGACCAAGCTCAGATTTCACAAAAAAAAGAAAGTAAAAAACGTGCACTAGGTTTTTTATGAAAAAAAATGGAGAAAAGTAGTTGGTGCTAAAGATTGAGCGTGGTCACCGTGACGAGAAAAAAAACGACGCTGGCCAGCAGAGTGACATTGTTAGCATGGCCTCGACAGGACATTGTGCGCTGGGATTGCAACGGTGTTACGGCTGGCTTTATCGATACACACCATAGCGCAGGTTTAAGAACGAGCCACAAGCCCCTTTGGCAGATACTTGTAGTGCTGACGCACAACCGCATGCACTCAACCTCGGAGGCGCCAGTTCTGATTTTATCTTGCATTCTTTACCTACTTGTTACCAGCATACGGCGTAACCCGATTCGCCCACGCGACCAGCCGCCATGGGGTTCAAAAAGTCCACAGGTAAAGGGCGGTTGGATAAGTACTACCAGCTAGCCAAGGAGCAAGGGTACCGCGCTCGTTCGGCGTTTAAGCTGATCCAGCTGAACAAAAAGTTCAACTTTCTCGGGTCCTCACGATGCGTGGTCGACCTGTGCGCTGCGCCCGGTGGGTGGTTGCAGGTAGCAAAGAAGTATATGCCCGTGTCGAGTCTGCTGATTGGTATCGACTTGGCGCCCATTAAGCCCATTCCGGGTGTGATTACGTTCCAGGAGGACATTACCACCGAAAAGTGCCGCGTGCAGCTGCGCACCGAGCTCAAGACGTGGCGTGCCGACCTGTTCCTTCACGACGGTGCGCCCAACGTGGGAACCGCGTGGCTGCAGGATGCCTACAGCCAGACGGAGCTAACGCTGATGGCGCTGAAGCTGGCCGTCGAGTTTTTGAACAAGGGCGGGACGTTTGTCACCAAGGTGTTTCGATCCAAGGACTACAACAACCTGCTATGGGTGTTCAACCAGCTGTTTACCAAGGTCGAGGCCACCAAGCCCCCCTCGTCGCGAAACGTGTCGGCCGAAATCTTTGTCGTGTGCCGTGGGTTCATTGCGCCCAAGAAGATCGACCCGCGACTGCTTACCCCCAAGTACGTTTTTCAGGACCTCGATTTGACCGATGAAACCCAGACCGCCAACTTCAATATCTTGAAACCTGCCAAGCGCCAGCGCAACCGTGATGGGTACGAGGAAGGTAACTACACGCTGCATCGCAAGCTCGATGCGTACGAGTTCATCGACGGCAAAACGCCCGTCAATTCCCTCGCCACCTACAATCAGATCACCTTTGACACCCCCGAGAGTCAGAAGCTCAAGGAGCTGGGCGCCACCACACCCATCATTGTGGACATTTGCCAGGACCTCAAGTTGCTAGGACGCATGGACTTTCGCAACCTGCTGCGGTGGCGCATGAAGATCCGCAAGGCGCTGAACAAGGACGAGGACGAAGACGCGACGTCTGCCTCGGCCAAAACCAAACAGCACAGCAGCGCCAATGCGAAAGAAGGCGAACAAAAAGACGCGGAAAGTGAAGAGGATGAAGAAGAAGATATCAACGAGCTGCTGGCCAAGGCCACTCGGGAAGAGATGAAACGTGTAAAACGACTGCGTCGCAAGGCCAACGAAAAGCGCCAAAAGTCGGTTATTCGAATGCAGCTGGGCATGGACACGCCCGGCGACATTGGCCTGGAGCAAGAAGGGGTAGGTGCCAGCGCCAACTCATCACAGCCTCTGTTCAACCTGCGCGCTGTCGATGCCACCAATGCGCTAGCCAAGGTGCGCAAGGGCGAGATGGCTGTGGCCCTGCAGGAAGATTCGGACAGCGAGTTGGACTACCACGAGGCCAAGACCAAAGAGGAGTTTTTGGCAACTCAGTACGGCCACGGTGAGAGTGACGAAAACGCAGGGTCGGGCGCAAGCGACGATGACACATTGGCTGAGCTGGAAAGCCAAATGAACTACCACTACGAACAGTTTAAACAGCAGCAGCGCGACCGTGATGCCAAGCTTCAGGTCGAGCACAACCATTTGATGGACGAGGAATTCGTGGGCTTTGACGAACGCCCCAAAGTCTCGAGCGATGATAGTGATGACAGCGACAGCGACTCCATGGCCAACGACGAGGATGAGCTGGACAGCGACGACAGCGAAACAGGTCAGAATATCCCCAATACAGACACCCGCGACCGTCGCTCCAAACGCAAGCGCACCCTCATTACCAAGCTCGATAGCGATGACGACGACAGTGGTGGCGATGGTACTTTAGCAGCGGACCGACCCACCAAGAAACTGACTAAATCGGCCGCGCTCTGGTTCAATCAGCCCCTGTTTCGCGATGCGGGCATTAGCGACGAGAGCGATGGTGCCGCTGATTCGGCTATTGATGACCAAATGGAGTCAGAGTTTGCCAATGCTAGCACCGCGGTTAGTGACGTCTCTGGCACCAAACACCCTGCTGTTGTTGACCAAGCAGCAGTGGCCAGCGATGCCGAGTCGAGTGGCTCCGAGTTGGACAACGAAGACGATGAAAGAGTTGCGCGCAACAAAGGTATATTGGGCATCTCGCTTAGTGCTGGACACATCTCCCTTTTGAGTTTGAATAGAAATTGCTTTGTAATGGCCCCAGCTGTGCTTATTTATTTTTGCATTTTTGTTAGCCAAGAGTAGCTGCTATAATTTGTCTGGTTGACTGTCTGCCCATGGTTATAATCGGCTATTTTATGCCTCTAGCCCGCGCGTTGGTGACCGCTGAGGCGATGACTATTGCCCATCAGCTAGTCAATCAGCAAAAGTCCCTCGGCTCCGTTATTGATGAAGGGTTCAACCGCTACACTTTTAATGATGCCGAAGGCTTGCCTGAGTGGTAAGTTTGCTGTTCCTACCAGTTGACCACAGTGATGCAGCGTGATTTTGACTTACGACCGATTGAGGTGGGGGCCTTGGCTAGTAGGGGCCTCGATTTTTTTTCATAGACTCAACTGTGCTTGCTTTACGCTTTTTTCCAGCGTATATTGATAGTCTGAGAGCATTGTCACTGATACACTGCCCATTTCTGAAACGTGCAACCGTGCCACCGGATTGGGAATAACACCTCCAGGTTTCTGGACGATGAGCGACGCCACAGTCAGCGCGCTATCCCGGTGACCAAGGAAGCTGTTCGCATCGTTCGCGAGCGGATGAAGGCACTCGATGCCCGGCCCATCAAGAAAATTGCCGAAGCCAAGGCTCGCAAGAAGCGCCGAGTAAGTTGCGGTTCCTTTGCTATTGCAGCGCTGCCACCGCTGTGGACAGTCGCCACCCTGGTATAGCTGTTGCTATCGTGACTGCTGTTGTTTTTTTATATGGGCATTAACCAGCTCAGCCCACAAACTCTAGCAATACCAACTAACCATGCCCTGTATGCACTTTATTCCAACGCGCCATGGCTCGGCCTTATTGCACCGTGGTTTAGGCGGCGCGTCGCATTGAGAAGCTGCAAAAGAAAGCCAACAACATTGCGGACAACGAAGACATGACCGAAGGCGAAAAATCCAAGAGCATCAACCAGCTGATGGCCAAGAAGGGCAAGAAGGACGATCAGGCACCAAAACTCGTGGTGGCACGACACGGCAACCGCGGTCTCCAAGGCCGCCCCAAGGGTGTCAAGGGCCGCTACAAGATGGTGGATCCACGCATGAAGAAGGAGCTGCGGGCCGCCAAACGGCGCCAAAAGACCAAAGGCCGCCGCAAGTAACTGCATGGACGCAATACTACCATTACTATTTGCTCTGGTGCCTCTATTTAATGTCACCTCTTCGTGCTGTACTGGCAAACACGACTTTCCACTTGCCCACCATTGATGCGCCATCGTTAGACTCCTTTGTGTGTTGAGGGAGAGTACCTGCCCAATAAATGTCGGTAATGGCAGCGCACCTTTTGACTTTTGGTCGGGACTTGGCTCGGCTATTAAAGCAACAATTGATGAATCTCGGATCCATCTGCTGCCCCAGCGCAAACTCTTCATTTTTTATTTAGCTGCTGAACTTTTGGCTCTTGCTCGTGCGATCGATGCCATTTACCGCAGGTGAGAAACCCCTGAGCCCTGTGGGTACACCAAAGTGACCAGCCCACTTGTATGACTTGGGCGACGCTTTTCCAATCAAATCAAGGATGGGTTGACCAGCTGCTGCTTTTTGTCTGGATATGAGCCACCCACTGATACCTCACGGTCTCATCGGCCTTCCTCATCTGTCCAAGAAAAAAATTTTTAGCGCGAAATGAATGGGATAGCTCACCAGTGAATGGCGTACGATGGTTGGCGCCCATTGCATCGTAGAACCACCACGGGACAGTGAGTCACTATGGGCCGCTCGACCATCTGTGTTTAAAACGCGGCCAGATGTCCGCGCAGCGCACTTCCACCCTTCTTTATTTCGCTTCTGCGTATTTCGGGTATTCCATTGCGCCTATATATCATCCACCGACTTTTGCGGTCCCACCCAAGTGCGTATACGGCACCGCCTTTGCTTACCACCCACGTACCTTTGGATATATACCGAAGCCGCGCTTGACCCGTGGCGCCTCGCCTCGCCCCGTGCTCGTCCCATCCCCGTGGAACGTCGACGTTGGCCCAAACTTGCCATCATAAATGGTCGTATCGTACTGCCACTCCCAGGAAAAAAACGCGTGCGACTATATCCCTGACCAGGTCTGGAAGTCGTCAGCGCTCTAAAGTGCCATTCATCGGTCTCTGCCGCTCCGTGCACCCATAGCCTTGATCCCACCCCCTGCTGCTGTTGCTCAGCGTGCAGCAGCGTCGCCTTCCTTTGGCCCACTAGTTTTTTGTAGAATTTTGTAGCCGCTTTTTTCACGCTCAGCACCTTGTCCTTTTTTTTTCGGACTGCTCGCAGGCACTGTGTACCCCAGTAGTCCTGTAAAACCCATTGGCAGTTGCTGGTGAGCAGGCGGTAGACAACGCGTCCCTGCTCAGTACTAGGCTTTGGCCCACTTGGTTGTGTTATTTTTAGACTGTTTTGCTCTAGGCCGGTAGATCAGCGCTGCCCACTTTTTTTGGTCTTGCGCGACTAGTGTTTTCTTATATTTGCCCTTGGCAACAGTCACTCCCTGTGTAACCTTGTCCCCCCACACGGCGTGGCAGGATCTTTTACTGCTGTACCAGCCATGTTGCGACACCTGACCACTACCTTTGCCCACCCTTTGGCCAAATCGACCACTCGGATCCTTTCCCACCGCTTCGCCAGCGCCCGGTCCTTGACGACTGGCCCTGCGCGCTTGGCCAGCTGGCCTCGCGCCACCGCTGCCGCGCGTGCTGTTGTGGTTCGGCCCGTGGGCGCTGCCTGGGCTGCTCGCGCTCTGCACACCTCGCCGGGATCCACTGCCCAGGTGGTGTCGGACGAAATCCTTGCCCATGTGCCCAAGGCTGATGTCAAGAAAGTGCTGGTGGTGGGCTCGGGTGGGCTGTCGATTGGCCAAGCCGGCGAGTTCGACTATTCGGGCTCGCAGGCCATCAAGGCGCTGCGCGAAACGGGGGTGAAAACCGTGCTGGTGAACCCCAATATTGCCACCATTCAGACCTCCAAGGCGCTGGCCGACTCGGTGTACTTTTTGCCCGTGACCCCCGAGTACCTGACCTACGTGCTGGAGAAGGAACGCCCCGACGGCATCCTATTGACGTTTGGCGGCCAGACTGGTCTCAACTGTGGCATCAAGCTCGACGAAATGGGCGTGTTGGATCGGCTGAACGTCAAGGTGCTCGGGACGCCCATTAAGACCCTGATCACCAGCGAAGACCGTGACCTGTTTGCCCAGGCTCTCAAGGAGATCGACATTCCCGTTGCCCAGTCCGTGGCGGTGTCCAGCGTCAAGGATGCCCTGGCTGCTGCTGCTGACATCCAGTATCCCGTGATCGTTCGGTCGGCTTATTCGCTTGGCGGCCTAGGGTCGGGCTTTGCCGCTAACCCCGACGAGCTCCGCACGCTGGCCACCAAATCCCTATCGCTGTCGCCGCAGATCTTGGTGGAGAAATCGATGAAAGGTTGGAAAGAGGTCGAATACGAAGTGGTGCGGGACGCAGCCAACAACTGCATCACCGTTTGCAACATGGAAAACTTTGATCCGCTGGGCATTCATACGGGGGATTCCATCGTGGTGGCGCCGTCCCAAACGCTGAGCGACGAAGAGTATCACATGCTACGCACCGCGGCCATCAAGATCATTCGGCACCTGGGGGTGGTGGGCGAGTGCAACGTCCAGTACGCGCTCAACCCCGTGAGCCTGGAGTACAAGGTTATCGAGGTCAACGCACGGCTGAGCCGTAGTTCTGCGCTGGCCTCCAAGGCCACGGGGTACCCGTTGGCCTTTGTGGCTGCTAAGATCGCACTCGGCCATACGCTGCCCGAGCTGCGCAATGCGGTGACCAAGACCACCACCGCGTGCTTTGAGCCGTCACTGGACTATATAGTGACCAAGATTCCGCGATGGGACCTGAGCAAATTCAACCATGTGGCGCGTGATATTGGCAGCAGCATGAAGAGCGTGGGCGAGGTCATGGCCATTGGTCGCACCTTTGAAGAGAGCCTGCAAAAGGCCATCCGGCAGGTGGACCCGTCCTTTGCTGGATTCCAGGCTTTACCCATCGAGGGTGACCTGGATGCGTTCCTGCAGAACCCCACCGACCGCCGCCTGTTTGGCATCGGCACCGCCATGCTGGAGCGTGGCTACACGGTGGACCAGGTGCACGACTTGACCAAGGTAGACAAGTGGTTTTTGTATAAGCTGGACAACCTGCGCCGCATCAACACCGAATTGAGCCAAAAGGCGCTCACGGACCTGACCCCGGATCAGCTGCGCCACGCCAAACAGGCCGGGTTCTCAGACCTGCAAATTGCCCGCCTGACCAACGCGTCCGAGGACGCGGTGCGCCAGCATCGCCAAAGCCAGGGCATTCACCCATGGGTCAAGCGCATCGACACGCTGGCCGCCGAGTTTCCGGCTCACACCAACTACCTCTACACCACGTACAACGCCTCGTCGCACGACATCGATTTTACGGACAAGGGCACCATGGTGCTGGGCTCGGGCGTGTACCGCATTGGGTCATCGGTGGAGTTTGACTGGTGTGGTGTGAGCTGCATCCGAGCGCTCCGCCAGCTAGGCAAGAAGACGGTCATGGTCAACTACAACCCCGAAACGGTGTCCACAGACTTTGACGAATGCGACCGCCTGTACTTTGAAGAGCTGTCGTACGAGCGCGTCAAGGATATCTACGAGTTGGAGAGCGCGCAGGGCGTGATCGTGTCGGTCGGCGGCCAGCTTCCGCAGAATATTGCGCTGCGCCTGCATGAAAACCAGGTCAACGTTTTGGGTACCAGTCCTGTGATGATCGATCAGGCCGAGAACCGATACAAGTTTTCGCAGGTTTTGGACCGTATTGGTGTGGACCAACCCGAATGGAAGGAGCTCAGCAGCAAGGAAGAGGCCAAGGCCTTTGCCGAACGCGTTGGGTACCCGGTGCTCGTGCGGCCTTCGTACGTGCTGTCGGGTGCGGCGATGAACGTGGCGTACGACCCAGACATGCTGGACCGGCACCTGTCGTTGGCGGCAACCGTGTCCCCACTGCACCCGGTGGTCGTGACCAAGTTTATCTCCCCAGCGCAGGAAATTGACATTGATGCCGTGGCTCACAAGGGCCGGGTGCTGTGCCACGCGGTATCGGAACACGTGGAACAGGCTGGGGTTCACTCTGGCGACGCCACCCTCGTCCTGCCCAGCCGCACCTTGGAAGACGCCATCTACCACCAGCTCAAGGTCATTACGGATAAGGTTGCCAAGGCGTTTGAAATCACCGGCCCGTTTAACATGCAGGTGATTAGGCAAACCGGCGCTGATGGCCAACACGTGCTCAAGGTGATCGAGTGCAACTTGCGCGCGTCACGGTCGTTCCCCTTTGTGTCCAAAGTCCTGGGACTTAACTTTATTGACGTGGCCACCCATGCACTATGCAATACCAAGGTGCCTGAGCCAGTTGATTTGATGAGCAAGTCGTACCCATTCCAAGCGGTTAAGGTGCCGCAGTTTTCGTGGACGCGGTTGGCCGGCGCAGACCCGTTCCTGGGCGTGGAGATGGCTTCGACGGGCGAGGTGGCCTGCTTTGGCCGCAACAAGCAAGAGGCCTACCTGACGGCGCTGCAATCGACGACCCAGTTCCGCTTGCCCCAATCGGGGGTTTTGATTGGTGCGGACCAGCTGACCTCGACCGACGATGTGGCCCATGTGGCCAGGATCCTGCACCAGGACTTGGGCTTCCCGCTGTTTGTGGACCGCCCAGAAGTTGCCAAGCTCTTTGAAGTGGCAGGTGTCCCATGCCAGATGGCGGACTTGCCCTACGATGACAAGCGCGCTCTGTTCCGCATTGTCAAAGACCTCCAGATAGATTTTGTGATCAACCTGGCCAAGACGCGGCCCAACGATATCCACGACCCTAACTACCGCATGCGCCGTAGCGCTGTGGACTTTGGTATTCCGCTGGTCAACGACGCGGAATGCGCCAGGCTGTTTGCCGAGGCCATGGCCCAGTATAAGCAACAGCGCGCTGCCCTCGCAGCTGCCCCACCGGCCGCGGGTGGCAAACGGACTCAGCAGCTGCCGTCAGAGGTGCAGAGCTGGGAAGACTACCACCACACCTTGTAGACGGCTGGCTACTGGCAAGTCTAGCGCCTTTTTTTCTTTTCAGCTCTTTGCACCTGCACTGCTTACTTTCATCAGCAGTGCATTCCGAGATTTTTGTTTGCATTGGACTGCGGGTTAGGGTACGCAGTGTATAGAGTGGAAGCGGATGGTGGTAGCGCTTGATGCACGGCGATTCTGTGTTTGGCGCCCGCATAAACTGTTTACAGGCCCGGGATACCAGGGACACCCTTGCTATGCCTGGCCTGGCCAATAAACCATATATGAACAATGATATGCAAATTGTGACGATCGCTGGCGGAAGTGGAGTGTGTATTTCCGCCGCCCTATATTGTTGGCCACCAGTGGGTGGTTGAGCTTTGGCGTGGTGCCGTTTGCCAGGCACTGGCAGGCAAGCACCGAGATAGCCTTTTAGGCCCTCGGCGTTTCCTCTTGCGATCGTAGTAACCATCGGTATTACGAGCCCTCTCGGATGACGAAATGGGCTGTCCGGCGGATAGCAAACAACGCCACCCGAAACAAGAAAACACAAGACAGCAATAACACCACCACCACAAACGAACGTGTAGCGTCAAAGCGCTATTCTTTGTCCACCTCGCTGGCAGTTGCACCACTCTAGCAAAAACAGCTGGGGTAACTGCAAACAATATGCAGCAGTGGCATCAGGCGCGAATACTCACCTACTGTCGTTGCCGAGCCTTGCGCTACTCGCCACCCGTACCCGTAAAAATAGCCTCGGTGCAATGGCGTTGCCTTGCACTGCACTGCGCCTACTATCCGCCTGACCCATGGTGGCCAATTTAACCGAATAAGCGCGTGGGCGGTTGTTGGCTCACTAGCGAAAACAGGTTTACAGAGACCTGTCGTGCTTTGGTCGAACTACACGAAATATGGATGCTGTTTTTTGGCCAAGGGTCCCGCTCGCCCGCTGGGTTACTGAGCTGGTGTCCTAAAACACGCTGCCAAACTCTGTTTTTTGATACATAGACAGTGGAACACCCAGTAATGGTGCCCAGAGGCACAGGTCTTAACAGGCATTCATTCGCTCATGGCCCTTCATCGTCTGGTATCTCGGTCCCGCCCACTGGCTATAACCATGGAGCACCCTGGTCGTGCTACGGAGGGGGTATTTAAACCACCTTGTTGACCCTGAGCAGCTCGACCACCGCTCGAGGCTGATAAATTGTCCGAAGCATTTGCAATGCCAATCGCATCAACGCTGGCTCCTTGGCCCGAGCAGCAAGGGTGACTGGGTGTAAAGGCAACTGGCAACCGATCACGCAAGGACGAACCCAGATTTGCCTGTACAGCTTGGCCCTCCTGGTTCTTCGCCAGGTTCCTTCTCCAATGGGAGTATGTGCTTGTAGTGGGGGCCTAGGCCGAGAATCGTTTCCAGTGGTGGTGCGTATAAATAAATAGGTGGGGGCCTGTAGTTGCCCACCACTGTTTGATCGTGGGCGTTTATTATTTTTCACACTCATGGCACATCCTACCAGGTGCAGCGTTGTTATTTTTTTCGCACACTGGCTCAAACGCGGCCCGCTTGTTTGCTGCAAAGGAAAAGTTGCAAGCGCCTCTCTTGGCACCTTGCTCGCCACCGGCCGGGACCTGTGTACCAGGATCCTTTAAGCAAGTATGGAAGGCGTGCAGCAAGGCTGGTAAAAAAAGGGGAGGCGAGGAGACTCGAGTGCTGATGCGGAAAGTGCATAGTACAGAGCAGAAGTTTGGGCCAAGACTGGGATTGCAACCACCACACTGCCTGGGCCCATTGGATTAGGCCGCCTATGCCGGCGGCCAAGGGGGAGCGGGCGCTCGAATGAACGCCTGCTGACAAGTACACCCTAAACCTTTTGCTGCCACTGGCCTCACCTTGACTTCTTCACCCAAAGGCACCTGCTCACCACTTGCTCCTGGCGCTTTGCAGAGGCGGATCGGACACAGCGAATCCGCGACCAGGGGGTTGGGCCAATAAACACGCGAGGACAGCCGCGGCCGGATGAGAAAATCGATTGGCCCTTTTTTTTCATTCCTTCGTCCCTTCTTTCCTGCTTTCGCGTGCCGGGTAGCCTCTGGTGCTCGTCAAGTCAATGGGGGCGATGGGTTGGGCAACAGTCGCCCCACAGCACCCGCTCTAAGCGTTTATGCGTGTGTGGGCTGGTGTTTTGGGGCTCACACGCTGTTGCTTGGGAGTGCGGCCCAAATCTGCTCAACCGACCAATTCCAACGCGGCCTAGCTGCAGCGTTTTCACGTGAACTGTCGACCAGTGGCCCCCTGTGCATGCGATGGTCCAAAGTCGGGCATGCCGTCCACAGGTACCAACCACCACCATCATTGTCGCTGTCGTCGACCCAAGGGTGTGCAGCTGTTGGTACCGGGTAGAAAAGAGGTGATATGATCAATGCACTAGCCAAGAGCAACGGCGTAATATTAATATTCTGCGCTGATCGCCCTACTCCCTTTTTTACTTGTCCCTGCTCTTTGGGGTTGGCTTATTGAGCGCGCTGAACGGTGGCCAGGCTCAAACGCCAGAGCAGGGCGCCCAAACCCGCTGACAAGGCTGAAGCGGCCGCGCTGCCTTGGCAGCCACGGTCAAAGGCTGCTGGGAAAACGGAATGCGAGGGCAGAAAAAAGGATATCCACTTGGCCAAGCGTTCAGGATTCCTGCACCAACGACTGGCGGCTTATACCTAGTATGTGGTGCTCCTACTTTTGACTGCCCCTGCCCAACCTGCCTATTCCAGTTCACGCTGGGCCAAGCTTGAGATACTCCAGGTTGACCCTGGCCCCTCTTCTTGGCCTATGGTGTATTTTTTTCATATCCGAGTGTGCTACGGCTATTGCCTGTGCTGACACCGAGTGTCGTTGGTTAAAATACCACCGACCCTGGCTGGGGTCAAACGCTGGCGCGTGTTCCTTTTTTTACTCCATCGTTGCAGCCGGCTTTTGACTGGCGCGTTTGGTCTGCGCTTTTTTTTCAGCAACTGCCGTCCTTCGTCACTGCCGTGCCCGGGTTTATAACAATAGTAATATTAATAACGCCCAGGCCCTTGGATGGACTGCTAGTTCTTGGTTACACACATTTCTCTCATCGCCTTTCACCACGTTTACCAGGAGGCCCCGCTAGCAGCACGCAGTGGTCGGTTTGGGCGCGGTCGGCCGTTGGTCCCCTGGCGCTTATCGCACTATCCCGTGAGCCGCCGTCTACTGGCTGTTTGGTACGCCTTTGGCGTCTTCACT
>JANBQA010000464.1:0-14707 GCA_027576955.1 Dimargaris xerosporica
ATAGCGCCTGCATGGTAGCTCGCCGTTGATGATAGAGCTTTACCACAAAGTATGACTTGCTTTGTCTCAAAGCGGGCTGGCACGTTCTGGTTGATGATTTGATGCACCAATTGAATATGTTTCCTTCTGAGCGACCAGGACTATTGTAATTGGTGGCGCATTTTGGCTGATGAATCCCGGTTTATTGAATATCCACACGTATAAACGGCTCCCGTCACCTCCGTGTACTTTGTACATTTTTTTGACAAAAGTAATCGAGCAGTTTACCAAATTTATGCTGGTACACAGAAAATACGTTCAAAAGCGTGTATATGGGTCTCTACCTGTCTGCCATCCTTTAATGTCATGCTGGCTTAGGCCTTACTTTACCACACGGGCGCCATTCACCGTGGTCGTCTTGGCACCTCCCACATAGCTGCGCTCAAGCGCAGTATTTACAACAGCCTACTGAAATTCGGCAACAAAAGGTCACCCCTTTGCCCTTGGCGCGCGTGTTACTTGGTTTCGACGCTAAGCTAGCGCTGGACCAACTGCTTGCCACTGCGAGCGTTCACGGCTCAATGCTGCAGCGACGTATACTTGATGCGATTCCCGAAATGGCGTCGTCTCAGCGCAGGGGTATGGTGGCCAGGAAAGAACCCCTTGATTTTACGCCACATCTTGCGAATACGACCGTCCACCTTTTTGCTGGATCCGTCGGGCTGGATGAACCGGACATCCTCGACTTTTGATACACCAAAGATGTGCTTAAGATCCGCCCTTGACATGCGATTCAGATCTTGGCGAGTCACGCCTGCTGCAGCAACATGTCGACCTCTGCTGTCGGTGGTTGTCAGTGGGAACTCTGGCAGCATATCGTAATTGCCATTTAAAGCAGTGGCAACGCTAGAAGGGCGAGATGCTTGGAATTGATCATAGCTACCAAGCAATGAGCTTTCGGGTCGTCCTGGATTAATAATGCCAGCCGAATCCAGTGCCAGGTATGCCGGCAGAGTCGCCTGGAGCAACAAGCATATCAATGTAACTTTCATGGCGTGCTTGGTTGGCGTCACAGGAAAAAAGTGCTCAGTGTTTGGTGAGTTCCAACAGAGCACCAGGCGGCCAAGATGAGGCTAAAAATTGGCGATCGAATGAAAGGAGCACCTTCAGGCGACGTTCGTTGGTATCAAATCGGATACACACGAGAAGAGGATTTGGATGAGGCAATATCAGAATGGCCACCGATGGGATATTTATACCCATGCCGAAGAATGCGTAGAGTCCAACCTGCGGCAAGAAAGCTGTTCGATCCAAGCGCTCGATAGACAGCCACACGACTGGCGCCAGCACACGCGAGCGGACCACAGCACCAGGGTTATGGAACACAGTAAGAACACGCCAGCTGTGTTCGATCTCTACTAGGGTTCGCAACGCTTATGTTACTATTTAGGTCCACAATTCGCCAAGCGTGGGCCCACTTCACCAATAAAGCTGTAGTTCGGTGCAAAGAAAGTTTATGATTGGCGTGGATCCATGACATGGCTAAGAGCGAACATGGTTCACTGTTGTTCAAGTACCTGAACCAATGTCGACCTCGCTCTTGCTGTTTTGTTCCTTCTTCAAGTGGTAGGAGATATCGTAGAGATCAAAGTATTTTTGGCAGAGAAAAACGAATACGGGAAAGGGATACTATTTTGGACCATCCTTGTCTGAAAAAAAAAACTGCGCCGCACCAAGTCCGATTAGCGAACAAAAAAGCGGCATAGTGTTTACTGATCTAGGTGGTTATCTCATATCCCGATGATGTATTGAATCGTGCAAAAAAATAACAAATGAAAAGGATTGTATCGAGGGCCAACCGTGTAGAGAAAGAGCGCTAGTGGTTTTAGCGCCAGCTGTTGAATTGGCCAGTGCTCATAGCCAACGTTCCTCGCACTGGTGCCAATGGCTACGTAATTATGCTACTGTACAATACCAGTGCTTAGGTTGCTTAGACCTTTGGTACCCAGCCACAAATGAAAAAAAGCCGTTGCATTGATGGCAGTCTCTCGTGCTCATAACCTACTACTAAACATATCTACTGCGACCAAAGCCCACAGTTGCCAGTATCCGGCTGATGTTAAATCCACCGAGGTCACTGCAGCCCCTGCATGGCTGGATAAAACCGCCTCTTTTTTGAGTACATGCTTAGCGACCAAATCTCTGTTGACAGTTGGCGTACTTGTACATGGCGCGTTTGAACGATGGATACGCCACCCATTTGTATTCCGATGTGTGGTACACTTGGGCGTACCGGAGGGCCCAGGGGGGGAAGGCGTGGATAACAAACGGCCGACTGGTGAATAAAACCAGCTGTGGGTCTGGGTATTTGGCGGATACTTGGGCCTGCGAAGCAACATAGTCCACGTTGACAGATTCCAGAGGCACGGTGCCATCATTCACCGTGCGTGCCAGTTGCCGCGCAATGGTTGTCATTCGGCCGAACCCATCCGTCACGCCTAGTAGATGAATTTCTAGGCCCGTGACCGCAGCGGAGGCATTACTGTGGCGATGATGACCGTCATGGTGGTGCACAGATGCATTGTTTAGGTTTGGTTTGGGATGGGACTCGTCGTTTTGAGCGGATATGGGCACTTCATTTTCGTTGGATGGCAGGGTGGAATCGGCACTGGTACGGCCAGGATCGGACTCTGCCGCAGCGGTTGATGCGGGAGGGGTATCAGGCCCAACTGCTAGCGAAGGCGCCACTACTGTGGTTGACGGTGCTACCTTATCGTACGGGTAGATGGTGTACACCTGTCCTTGGTAGTGTAGCATGATGCGGCGGGTAGGCCTGGCCGCTGCTGTTGACAACCGCACCAACCGGATGCTTGGCGACCCGCTGCTGTGGCCTATAAGCTCTACGCCACCACCATTGGCCGCAGTAGTTGCCTCAACGGTGCCCAGGGGCGCAGACGAATGAGACGCAACCTTGGTACCGCACTGTGTGGCGGTTTCGGCCATCAGCAGCACCAGAGATAGGGCATGCAGTAGATCATCCAACGACACCAGCGTATCGCCGACCGAAGGCACGTGAAAACAACCAGGCGTGGGCTGGTCGGGGCAAGCTGTGGGCTGTGTTTCCTGCGATCCGCCGTTGCTCTGATGCTGGCTAAGGTACCAGTCCGGCTGGAATATGCTGACGCACGGCAGTTCAGCGGCCAACGACCAGAACACAATGCGGCACACTGTGAGGACCAGCTGCCGCATGGCCTTTGGGTCGCGGTTGATGCTAGCTTTATGCCCCTCGAGCGCGCCCTGCTGCGGTAGCAGCTTTGTGTCGTGGTGAGACTGATCATTGGCTCCATCGCCCTGGCTTTCCGTTCGGGGAGCGATGTCCAGGGGCTGGTTGCGCTTGTGGGTCAAATGAAGGCGAGCGCGAGGATATGCTGTAGGAAGCGCAACGCACCAGTGCTGGGGCTTTTTGGGCAGGTCGGCCAGTTCTCGGTGAATAGCAGTAAAGCCATGCGGTTGAATGCCGGCTTTCCATAGCTGATCCACTAAGGTGCGTGTGCGTGATTCGCTTGGTGTAAAGTGCTGTTCGACCATGCGCTGGTAGGTCTTGGACCGAAACGGGCGAACCCGACGGCGACTAAAGAGTATGTACTCAAGTCGGTCCTTGGTGCGTACGGCTGTCCGACGGATCGACTTGGCAATCAGGTACACGGCCTGGAACACCACCAGCAGGAACGTGTACACGTACCTCAGAACCATTGCGGTGGCTCACGCGCTTCCAGGCGGGCGGATCAGCAGTCAGGGTGCCTGATCAAACGGGACGGGAGAAATGGCGACACACAGAACGTGCTAGTATGAGAGCCAGGCGGTGCCGCTCATCAACAAGGCTCAGTACCGGCGGTAGAGAAATCGAACCCACGCTACTGGTAAAACAAAACGTACAGGCTGGGGAACGCGAAGAGAACGTCTGAGCAGAGGGCAATAAGGGTTTGGAAGGGGCATGAGTGATTGGTGTCAGAGCAGTGATAGGGAAAAAGAAGTGAACAGGACTGACATAGAACTAACAGGAAAAATAAGCGGACTAAATGCAAACAGCTGTCGTGGCCACTCAGCGGCTGATAAAGGGTTGGCGCACGGCAGGAACCAACTGCGACGACTTGCAGCCTGGGCCTAGTGTCAATGTAATGGCACGACCAGCGCTGACCAACCAAGGGTCAAGCCATTGCCCACAGGAAGTACAATCCGGCAAGGGCCATTTCGAAGCCATCCATGGAACGACCGTCAACAAGAAAGCAGCCGCGTATTCCGCAGCTCACCATGGCAGCTGTCCCCCAATGCTTGGCGGCATGAATGGTTGTCGTCACGCACCCTGCCGTGCCGGCGGTCGCTATTGTTGTATGTATATATACATTTCCAAATGAACCTGCGCAGTAAATAGCACCAAGGTAGAAATCCGCGTGGCTGAGACAGCTCAGCAGTAGATAAAAAAAATGTTACATCAAAGCTTCCTCTTCACCAGCTGTGCCGCGTCTGCCCACAGCTATCGATGCCAGCACAACATCCTTCCATTATGGTGCTGGCACAGCAAAAGCATCACAGTTAGGTGAAAAAAATAGATATAGAGAATGGTGATACCACCATGCTCTTGACATGCTTTATCGGACAAACAGCGTGTTTTTATCTAAATAAATAGAGTCGTGGTCTGCCAGCTACCACTGCCAGGGATGCTGAATCAAACTTGCCAGAGCTGCATGTGGGGTCTTGCCGAGGCCATGCATTCCAATGATATTGAACTTAATACTGTTTGCTGGCCCATTCCGCCAAGGTAGCATCGTCAATATAGTCGTACCGCCAGAGGAATGCGTCGTCGGTGCCGTACAGAATGCTCCTATCAACCATGACATGCATCGTTATTGTCACCCACCCACCCACCATCGCGCATAAACCCGATAAAACTCATTGGTTTAGTGAACAAAACCCAAATACACCTTGTGGTTTGTATCGGTTGCTATTGCAACTTGCTACAATGTTTCTAGCTGACTAATGCTGCTGTTCGTCGCTACCAAGCATAGTAAAACTATGGGCGCCCTGAGCCAAGGCCTGACAGCATCTGTGATAGAGCCTACCTGCAGTCTCGCGTAAATACACAGCTTTTAACTGCCTTGACCGACCGCTTATGCTTGAGTTCTGCCAGCAATTTACCAGTCTCGAGGTGGTACACTAAAACCACACCCTGAGCATTTCCCACTGCCAGGTACTGTTTGTCCAAGCTGGATCAGGTGTACATTGGAGGAGAGGATGGTCCATGACTGGAGAAAATACACGCAGACGTAGTCAGTCTCTGCACTAGAGAGAAGAACCAATAGGTATCCGCAAAGCTATAAAGGCACGATTACCAGAGCACCAAGTGTGGACACCACAAAGCAACAATCCCTGTACGTCTACATGACTGACGGGTATTCATGATAGCATCGCGGCTTACCTGAGGTCAAAGCGGCACTTGTTCATGTTGTTATTTTTGATGCGCATTTCCTTTAAGATCTAAACCAATTACAAAGTCATTTCACCACCGAGAGTTATACCAAACAGTAGCAACTTGAGCTAGTGTCACCCTCTTGGTCTCTACATAACTTGGAGCAAATACCAAAGCGGCTTAACCGGGCATGAAAGAGTTACCCCGCCTTGAAAACGCAGCCTGTGACACGTCTGTGCACAGCGACTTACTTCCCCACCGTAATTGGCTCGCACAATGAGCCCGCCTGCGTTACTAAAGACTAGCTGTTTCTCAAGCAGGTGAAGGCACACTAGGAGCCAATCCCAGCGTTACACCGTAGTCGATGAGCACAGCACATATATACCATGCACTCCTCAGTCTGACTGTTAAATTATCCTCAAATCACAGGCATCTTTACATGATCCTTATTCCCATAATCCTAGGCGTTGTCTTACGCTGGATATCAGCGAAAACCTACCTATAGACTCGGACATGCCAACATTGTACTTTAAGAGCAAGTTACCCTCGGTAACCTGCGGGATCTCAGCATCGACAGTGGTTGCATTGGGCGCTGAGCTATATAGCTCGGCTGGGATAAACCATTGTTCGATTCGCCCGCGGGTTGTGCCACAAATAAAGGAGGTGCCCGAGGGATGATACGCCTGGCCATCACAAAGTATTATACAGAGAAAAAAGACCTTGGATATCAATACAAATCAATCAGACGAGGACTAATAGCCTATGAAATAGTAGCGCTGGAATTTTGGATAAGAATCCAACTTGAGCAAGGACAGACGGCCTGCTTGAAAGAAAAACCTTACCACCACGTTGGCACTCGCTTGAAAAATACACACGCACTGATTAATGCGCAAATCCCACAACCGAACCGTGCCATCCTTTGCCGCCGAGAGCAGGTGGTAGTCATTATGTGGGTGGATCTGGAGGTCAGTAATGCACCCTATGCCCATGGTCGCATATAACAGCACAACGTAATATGGCATCATCGTAAAGCAACACCGCACGGGTAAGCAAAAGGCGGGAGAATTGCATAGCCAGACGTAATACGAGCACCAATTCGGCCAAAGTGCAACTCCACCGGCTGTTTGGCATAGTAAAGTGTGTTTCTAGCAGCTCCACCACACTTACCGGTATGGCCTGCCAACCGTGCCAATTCCTTGGAGTAGGCTAAGCTTAGAATATGGATCAGATGATTCGACCCACCAACTGCCAAAAGCGCGTCCTCATCTTGATGAACCCAGCAGCAAGTAAAGAACTCTGCGGGTTCAGCGTCTGCATCGCCCGCCCCAAGATGAAAATTGGACATAATGTCCAAGTGATCTCCGCAGTGTTCATTGTCGTATATGCTTGCCTATATTCGCGTTATATATGTTAAGCACACGACCAAGCGTCTCTTTCTGTGCAGGATTAATCACCTATGATGAAATCATGGTAGCTGGTAAGCTGGGTCCAGTTGGCCACCTGCGTCCTGAACGCTGTTGTTGCAACCATGGTTCTCAAACAAATGCCTCTGCTAATTGGATCAATCGACCAGAAAACCTACCTGTGGCCCGCCCACCGTTGCCAGCAAATTGCTCGTATCGTGCTCGTCGCGTTCGACGGCACCCTGACGATCAAACGTCTTTTGCAACCCTAGCCCAAATGGCAGGTGCTCTTGGTGCTTGGCATTGAGAAACAATGATACCTGATGCAGGGTTTTGCCATGATTCTCACGCAAAATACGCCGCAGTCGCATATTTTTAAACACCTTGTCCTGTGTCAACGGCTCCGCCACCACCCCAACAGTTGAGCCAGCAAGCTCATTCAACGCAACTGGTTTGTCTGACTTGATTGGTGAATCGGCCATGTCAGCAGGTGTCGATCGATTCGACAAGGCATCAGCGGCATTGGTACTTTCGTCGGTGGGGTCGGCTGCGCTGAGTGTGGTCTCGGCATCCGACACCACCAGGGGCTCGGAATCGATGTCCATGGCCAATTTGGCTCGTTTGGCCAAGGGTTGTTCCTGCGAAACTGACGTAGCCGCTGGGGAAGAAGGGGTGTCGCTCATCATGGCTGCAAGTTGGGCGCGATGGAGACTAGGCAGTAAGCTGGGAAAGGTGTTAAAATAAGTCTGGTGTTCCAATGCGTCGACAAGTACTTGCAGTCAATCTCTCAGAAAGTGAATCAGAATGCAACCAGCGATGGTCGAACACAGTGCTTTCCCTTAATGTGCTACCCATGGTCGAGTTTGGTGCTATCGTTGCTAACCACGCATACTTGTCACGACCGTCTTTTGTTTACATTATCTTATCACACTTGTTGTAGGGACCAGCGTACACGTGATCATGCGCAGCCGGCCTGTATTAGGTACGCATAATACCTTAACCTCAGCCTGCTCAGGCCCAGAGGAAGTAAAGGTGAGTTTATTGAGCATGCACAGGAATAATGGTGAAAAAAATAAAAACCTGGATACAACCAAGCAATGAAGCAAACGAAATATGGAGGGTAAGGCCAATGCCGACCAGGCATGCATAGCTACGCCTATGAATAGGTTTGAACCCAAGGCATTAGATCCGATGACCTGGTTACGATCCGTGCACCTCTCTGGGAACTAGTCCAAGCCCAAAAGCATCAAGCCGAGCCCTTTAAGCCAAGACTATGATGGGCACAGTCACAAAGCTTTAGGCAAAAGCAGCCCATAGGAACCCATCCACTCCTTCCGACGACCTCCATCAACTCCGAGTCGTGCTGCACCAAAAAGAAACCGCCATTCACCAAGGTATAATATAGAGATCGCACCGACAGAATAATCATGTAGAAAAAATCACGAAAAATCAATCAAAGGCGGTGCGACAACCACGAACAATTCGGCGTCAAGGAGAGCACCGTAATGCTGAGTACCAATGCATCAACAGACCCAGTGGGTCTGGAAAAAAACAATCAGTAAAGAAATAAAAGTGTAATGGAATAGCCGTAACCGAAAACGTGGCTTCCAAAGCCAAGAGCAATGCGAATTGACGAAAGCGAAACAAAAAAGATAAGAATGTGGAATCATGAGCCCATGCCCCCCCCTCTCCAAATAAGCGCCAACCCAACTACACCTTTGGTCGCCACGACTTGCGCATGTATTTTTCGGTCTCTTTAAACCGCTTCTCCAGGCTGGTCATCTCTCGGCTCAACACGTTGAACGGGTTATAGTAATGGCCCGTCTGCGACGACGACTGATTGAGCAAGGATGATACATTGCTGCTGGTGCTGGAGCCTACTGACTGAGTATCGCAGTTGCAGGGCTGGGACTCTGTGCTTCCACCGGCATTGGGCTGCTGGCTGCACGAACACTGGCTACACATGCTTGCATTGGGACTTGGGGTGGTGTAGGCCCGATTCTTGCGGACCGACGGCGGCCGACGCTTGGTCGGTTTGGGTCGGCTGGCCTCGGGACCAATCAGCATACTGCGTCGTCGTAGCAGAATACTCCCGTGGTTGGTGCAATAGAGGTTATCCCGTACACGCATGCAGTTGGCCGGGCTGAGCACGCGACGGCACTGGTGGCACTTTAAACACTGCTTGTGGTAAAAGACCCCATCAAACGATACCTGGTCAAACATGTAACAAATCTGATCGCATGCGGGGCACTTGGGATGCGGCCAGTTGTTTTTCCCGTCCACCATCTCGTTGCTCCGATCAAACGAGGTCCCAAAGAACGACCGGTTGAACCGGCTTTCCGTAGGCGACAGGCAAGCTCGGCCCTGGCGAATAGCCGACTTGCGCTTCAACCCCGCCGACGGAGAGAGCGGCGACTGGCTGCCAGACTCCAATGACGAGTCTGATCGGCATTCCGATACCATGGACACGTCCAGGGAGCGACGATGAGGATATTCGTCGGGCTGGGAGGGCTCCACCAGCGACAGTGTCAGTGGCGAAGGTACCGCAGGGTGGTGTGGAACCCGGCCCCCACGGTTGCCATTCGCCGAGGTAGACTTGGGCATTGGGGAGAGCGCCTTGGGGGTATTAAGACGCCGCTGCCGTTCCTCGACGACGGTTCGGACATAATTATCATAAATGCGCTCAGTCAGCCATTCGGACCCGCGGGGCGACCGTGTTCGAAACTCTTCGGTATGACGTTTGCGCTTCTCGTCCAGGTTGCCGTTGACAATGATGTTGGCCTTGCCATCGGCGCCCACATTAACCGCGACATGACGTTGGGTGGGACATGTCACGTCCATACTACTGGCGTCAGGATCACAAAACTTGCGCGCCCGCGTGCAACAAGCACAGGTACAGACACAACAGCAGGGAGCGCTGTGGATCTCTTTGGTTATCACGGCGGGCGAACTGCAACCGCCACCAGATTTTGGATCGTCAGATTCCACAGATACCTGAACCTGCAGGTCGTACTTGGGGCTCAGCGCACACAGAGCACAGGGGCATGTGCAAGTACAGGTACCATTGCTCGATGCAGCTGACAAGATCCGAGGTGATCCCGCCATACCACCTTGCTTGCCACCAGAAGTGGGAGGCTTGCGCGCATAGTACAAGCAGTTGGGGCAGGGGCAGTTGAATGCATGAGGGCTCTCACTACCCTTGGTAGCACCCGTCGGCGGCCTGGGTGGTGAAGGTGGAGGCGACGAACTACGTGGTGGGCTAGCGGGTTTGGGCGGCTGGGTAGGACCAGTCAGCACAACGCGGCAGTTGGGACAAGGGCACCGGTTCTCGTCGGACGGTTTACCGGAAGCTGGTGGCGACTTGGAAGAATCTGGAGGGGGCTTTTTTGACCCTTGAGCCGCGCTGGATCCCATGGCTGTCTGACAGTTGGGGCACGGGCACACTCCGAAATCTTTGGGGGAGCCACTGGACGGCGGCTTCGCTGGAGGGGAGGGTGGGTAAGGTGGTGGCTTGGTCGGTGGCTTCTCTGCACTACTAGTCCCAGTGCTTGTAGAACAGTTGGGGCAAGGGCAACGGCCAAAGTCGCCAGGCGGCTTGGGAGGAGAAGGCGGAGACGCTGGTAGGGGTGGTGATTTGGGTGGTTTAGACGGTGGCGGTCCGCCCTTGGACCCAGCTCCAGAGCTGGTCGTTTGGCAGTTGAGGCAGGGGCATTTGCCAAAATCACTTGGTTTGGGCCCGGCAGGAGGTGTAGGCGGAGCTGGGGGTGATGTGGGAGGTTTGGAAGGTGGTCCTCCACTGCCTGCTGGTGCCGGGCTGGCTGTTTGGCAATTGGGGCACGGACACTTGCCAAAGTCAGCATGTTTGGATCCCGAAGAAGGTAGAGACGGTGGCGGTGGAGTGCTGTAAGGTTTCGGTGGGTTGGGAGGTTGGGACGGTGGCCCAGCGCTTGCAGGTGCGGCGCAAGGCGTTTGGCAATTGGGGCATGGGCACTTGCCAAAATGGCCCGACTTGGAACCCGATGGAGGCGCTGCGGGAGCCGGAGCCTGCTGGGATCTCGGAGGTGCGTCAGGTTTGGCTGCCAGTTGTCACCGTATATAAAAATAGACAAAATATCGATGTGACGGTTAGTTCACCGCAAGTACCTATGCGCCAAGCCAAGGCTAAAGATAAAAAATCAACCTACAATGCACCTACTTCCTTTCCATCCTCCACCCTATTATGCCATTAACGCATCGTGAGCCCCACCCATACAATAATATCTTTGCTACGCAAAACGTTTAGGATTGCCTTGCGGTTGGTGGCAAGGCGTACTTACCGTTACTGCTGGCCGGCGCCGGCTTTATCTCGGGCGATTTAAGCAAGGCAATGGAGTGGCCCCCTCTAGACGAAGCCTGGCTGCCTCCACGCAGGGCGCGATGGATGGGTGAGCCGTGAGGCTTGGCCGCTGGTAATGCAATGATAGATGGCTGTGGCGAAAGCTGTGGACTTCCGGTGCTGGAGAAATTGGCCATTCGGTACTCTCGACAGCGAGAGCAGGGGCAAATCACCCGAATATAGCGAGGGTCGCGTGGCGAGAGCATGAAACTGGCGTCCGTCACTGCCTTGGTATAGTAGTACGCCATGATATTTTCAATCATTGTCGCATCGTAAGCCCGTTGATCCCGACACGGTCCGCAGCCACATTCCAGCACACTGGCATCGCCCAGGGCTTCCTTGGTTTCAAGCAAGCAGGGAATGTCAGCTCCGGGGTTGCGACAACCGGCCGGAGTTTTTGGACGCAACGGCGGTGGCGCCCCATAGCTTTCATAAATGCTGTTGGCACGCATGCAGATGGAGCAGGTACATGAGCAATGACACGGCTGCGGGTTGTTACCATCGATGACTGAAGCCAAACCGTAGAGGGCCAGTGGGCAAAACGAGCAGTAACAATGGCAGGTACAGGCCTTTTCGTGAACAGTTGACCGGTTAAAAGAATGGCTGGGCGTTGGGCCTCGGCTCGAACAAGCGCTGGCGCCTCCCGTCATCGACTGGGTGGAAAACGGGGTCGGGCCGGAGATGGACGGGTACGGAATGATGGACTTGTCAAGAGCTGGGGTAGATGTGGGCGGTGTTCCCATTCGCGAATGAATGGCCCGAGCCCGAACACACACGGGGCAGTCACAAACACAGTCACAACGATCATGCTTGCCTGTATCCACAGACGGCGCAACCCCGTACAGGCCAAAGGGGCAGTACAGACACGAGCAGGTGCACGCACATACAACCGAGGCGTCGTGCCTGTGAGAGTCACCTGCATGGGACGCCTCATCCCGTCGGGACTCTGCCACTGAATATTCCATGGGCACCGGGTGGTATGACAACAAGGCACTCTGCCCACCATTCGATCGAAGCTCCAAATTAGGCGGGGCAATTGATGAGATGAACCGTTGACGAGTCACATAGTGCGTTTGGCAGTAAAAGGCGTCTTCAAGGGTGACAAAGTTATCAACTGTCAACTGGTCACCACAGACTGTGCACTTGAGACAGTGGCGGTGCACCGGGCGGTCTTGGGGTACCACTCGATCCGCTCGCTCAATCAGCTGGTTACAGAGGTGGCACACTTCAAAGCAGTTTACCGGCTCCGTTTGCACCTGAGCAATTTGCACCCGACGCGGCTCATCGTAAATCAAAAAGCTAGACGAATTGTTCAGGCCATTGGTCATGGTCGTGACATTGACAAAGGATGCTTCGCGGGACCCCGGAGCCGACGACGCGTAGACCGATTGTGTCGTCACCGACTTGGCACTGGAACTGGGCCGAGGGGAACCGTAGTTAAAGGTGGGAGTATGTGGGAAATGGGTCTGGGTATAAGGGTTGACAGCGGGCGAAGCGTGGGCCGATGTCGCTTGTGGCGAATCGCGAGCACCCTTGGCTGGCGAAACTTGGGGCGATCGTATGGCCGAGTACATTCCATGGGCTACGCTGCCCCCAGCCTTGTTACCACACAGCCATGCTCGCTGCAATGGAGTGGGCGGGCTGCAACTACGCGCCACGGAATCTTGGCGCGCAAAATTTGCCTCGGGCGGCAGTAATGAGGCAAAGCTGCGACCCAGCGATGGCGGTGGGGAGATGCTACGAATGGGCACAACAGCACTGCTCATCTCAAAGTCACCCGACTGTTTGGTCAAAGGGGATGCGCGCGACGAGATACGAGAGTCGTCCAGGCTGCTGCCCGCGACGCTTTCCTGACGCGACGCCACTCGGCCACCTCGTCGGTGGTTAAAGAGATTGACCATATCCAACACGCTGCGAGATGCCGAGTCAACTGGGGGTGATTTAGACAGCGCTTGGCTGGTTGTATCCATTGATGCATTGGGCATGGCCGCTGTGCGCCGCAACACCTCATCCAGCTCGCACTCAGACGGAGGAGGCAACGGCGTTTCTGCAGGGGACTGCCTCGCCGGGCTCCCAATCGACTGGTTGGCCGTACGCGCCATCACCTCGGCCAGCTCGGTGCGGCTTTGCGTCGAAGGGGGCCAATTGAAAAAGCGATCCATAGCCTCTTGATCAGGACTAGGCGCTGCCGTTTCGGTAATCGTAAGCGGCACACGACTGCCTCCGTGACTAGTCTGACCGCCGCCTTGCTTCGCCTCTGGAGCAAGAATGGGGCTGGAAACGTGGCTGCTAGATCGATTGTGCACTGGCACATGCACTGGTGAATGATGGGCATTGGGGTGCTGAGGGTAACGCGGTCGATTAGGCGGAAGCTCCTTGTCAAACATGGGGTTAACCCGGGCGTTGACATCGACGTTTAATAGCTCGCGAGGACTCCCGATGCTCACCGGTCTTCCCACCCCTCCACCAGCACGGCGAGCCTGCAATATATTAAAAATGTCATCGCTGCTGGTAATCTAGGTAACTCGGATAGAGTAAGGTGAGTCTCATAGCATAAAGGTATGTTAGCATGACCGCCCATTTGCCTATTTCTTTTCTAACCCCGCATCCCACCACTCTTGGATGCAACCAGACCATGGCTGGGAGCGGGCAATGAGAATAACCTGCTGGCGAAACGAGTCGCGGTGCTTTAATTTTTTTCATCATGCACAAGTGAATGCAATGACACCAACTTTGAGACGCAATCACATGCCGGTGGCTACTAAACCCACCACAATCAACAGCGTACCTTGACTGAGACACGGGTAGTCCGTCCATCATTATCCACATTGTACGGGCTGATATCGCCAGAGACGCGTATATCGTACGAAAACGGGGCCTGGGGGCCGTTGTCCTAGTTGGACCGCGTGGGAGGTATGCCGGAATTTTAAAGTACCAAAATGACAACAAATGTAATAACATTCTCACAATTAGTACACTTGATCAAATAGTAAGAAAAGTGCGCGACAGCCAGTGGAATGATTCAAGGGCAACCACCATTCCACCAGCGTGTCGCTTCCACAAACCACGCTGCCCGACATGAAGCGCAGTGATGGTAGCCAATGCGGTTGGTGGCAACTGTGGCCACACGCCTGCATGGTGACTATACGTATCAAACCATTGACAATTTGGTGACCCTGTGGACAAATAGGAGCCCAGTCCTTACCTCTGACTGTTTACCGGCTAACGAGGCCATCGCTGACGGTAGAAAGCGACTAGCACTTGTTGCCAGGAGTAGCGCTTAAGCAGATATTACTGGGCGACGCGTAGAAAGCTCTATCACCACTCGTGGGGTTGAAGTGTGCGACTGCGCAAACTAGTAGCAAAATATGACCCCAGCCCCGTGCCCGCAACGGCAGTCGTGGCTACGCCTTTCCTCCTCACTCAGCACGTCAGAAACAGGCGCCTCACTTGACGACAGCGGTGCCCGGGGTCGGTTGATTC
>JANBQA010000465.1:0-14684 GCA_027576955.1 Dimargaris xerosporica
AGTAGTACTGGTTTTATTAATTTTGTGTGGTGCTGGCATCAAGCAATTGATCTTGGATCAGTAGCCAGCTGCTGTTGTTGTGCTATTTAAATGCGCAGTCACCGCGCACCTTCAAAGAAAGAGGGAAGGGATCTGAGAATTTGTGATGCAAAGTGATGAGAGAGAGAGAGAGAGAGTGAGGTTTGTCAGTGGTGATGTGATGCTGAGGTTTTTGACTATTGATCCTATCTAAGTATTATCATTTTTTTTGTGGTGCAAGCAACGTTTCCGGCAGGCAAAACGGTGGACGCCTAAGTGTAGCACTTTTCCTTTTCTGATTTATTTTCGGCCACACCCACCGGCCCTGCGACACTTGAATTCCATACAGTATAATTTATTATGAGTAATTATTTTGGGCCTGGGATCCATCACCATTTTCAGTCCAGGCTGCCCGACGTTCGCATCGACCCAACCACCTCAGGATTTGTCTTTTGGCAGCGCTTCAATGTCATCGGGGTCCACCACCATTTCCCCAGCAATGGCGATAAACCCGCCTTCGGTGCAGGCGTTGAGCACTTTCTCGGCTTCGACACCAGGCATCTGGGCAAAGGCTTCGTTGACCTTTTCAAGGGTGCCCACTTGGAGAGCTTCCCGAAAGTAGTCAGGCAGCGAAAGGTACAGCTCCTTGATTTTGGCGTCCTCTTCACTAAGCTGGTCAGCGCTGAGTAGTGCCTCGCTTGGAACATTAATTTCAATCGGTGCTTCGGGGTCATCGGTTTGCAGCTGGATGCACTCAATGTCCTCGGCCTTGGGATTGGCCTTGCGTTCCTCACGGAGCACCTTGGATCGCTCCATGATGCGTTGATGCATAGCCTTGACCTCGGCCTCAAACATTGCCTTGGCGCGTGGGTCGTTCTTGTAGCGCATGACGAACATGGATACCCCATTATTGCCTAGCCGCGCGCAGTACTGCAGGATCAATGCTTGGTGCACGCATTGGTAGGCGGCAGCCGATTCATTGGCCATGCCCAATTCAAAGGCCTTGACCAAAATCTCGTCTGAAATACTTTCGTTCACAATATTGGGGTACTTGGAAATGTACTTGAGTGTCGCATCCATGTCCCTGGCGTTGGAAAATTCGTCAACAATTTGTTCTACGGTTAGAACCGGCTTGGGTGGCTCGGGCTGTTTGGCTACCACCTTCGCCTGGTTGGCCTCGAGGGTATCCGCATTGAGCACCTCTATCGATTGAACCGTCTTAGTAGTCGTGGGTTTGGGCTTGCTGGATGATTCAACCGATATGTCGCCCTGGCGGACGATAGCAGGCGCCTTGGCCACCTTGTTTACATTAGTCTTGTCAAATCCTGGACGGCAAAGATCGTCAACGGATATCTTGTGGCGCTTTTCGCGTTCGAGTTCATCGAGCTTTTGCTTGGCCAAGTCGAGTTCGCCCGTCAGCTTTTTGCGATGGCTCTTCAGGCCCGACTTAAACCGATCCATGACCTGTTCCAATGGTGCGTCCTTGGCGTCAATTTCTGCTAGAACAGCAGTTGCCATTGCACTCAGTATATCCAACACACTCGGTAGGGTTGGCAAAGCGTCGACCTTGGCCTTGCTGTCCGCTTGACGCTGCTGGACATGCTCTTGCATCGTTTGCAGCCAGGACTGGAACTGGGCCCTGTTGTCGTCCTTGAGCACGGTCAAAACACGGTCCAACTCCGCCAGGCACTCGGTTTGAGTCGCCACCTGCTTGCCCACCGCCTCTATTTTGGCCTCACGCTCCAGGCGCTCACGGTGGATGGCCTGCTGCCGCCAGCGAATAAACGATTGTTTATCGACATTGGGGTGGACTTCGACATCCTCGTCATCAGACAACTCGATGTTGTCCCACTTGGAGTAATTCAGTGGAGCCATGACGCAGGTTGGCGCTGGATGGTCGTCAAGGTCAAGGAACTAGGACTCGAGTGCAGGAACACGAGATAATTTTACTGCGCGAAACCAAAAGCTTTTGCCATTTGTGACCGCAAGCAGAATGAACAGAAGTAGGTAGGCTAGATTGGCAAAAAGTGGTGCCCTGCACCGGGTTACTTTCCAGCAGCTGCCCGACTCACTCTGAAAGCTGAGGACTACACTAAGAGAATCGGGCCTGTCCCGCACGTGATGCCAGCACCGCGTCCAGCCTAAGCCCTGTCACTCACAGCTCCAGTTCCACGAGATCGGGCACGTTGGTTTATTGGACTCCATATTGCTCAGCGGGTATATCAGGCACACTGCACATTCTTTAGGCCAAGTGCACACACACATATATAAAGATATAGGCCCATATATCAAGCTGACAGTGTGGTTCACCTAGTTTGAAGAGAGCAGGAGGGGGCTTAGAATGGGCATACAGGATAAACATGGAAGAGGAGAAGGGGCGTAGTATGAAGTATCAAACAAAAAACTAATTAAACAGCACCGCATAAACCACACAGCGGCCAAATGACGCTACTAGAACGTGCCGCCCACCGGATATTACGCGTGATAATTATAAGCCCCGCACCCAGTGTATGTCGCAGGCCTAGCGTTTGCACAATTCTCGAGCAGTGTAAGAAATTCATACGCTTTTGTTCGGGGATGGATCACCGGTCGGCCATCAGTCTTTGGTGATGCCAAAGCTCTCCCACCCTGTCCTCGCGAACTATAAACCTATTCGACGTCATCGCCATTGCCACTGGCACAGCCCGACTTTGGTTCTACGGGCTCCTTGGGCGACTGGGAACATCTTTCATCTGCCTTGGAGGTAGTGTCCACAGGGCCCGATTCAGATTGCCCGGCTTGGGCCAGCTTAGTCAGCTCGTGCTGGGACACTTCTAATGCCTTGAGGCGCTCGGCCATGGCAGCAATCAGGTCCTGCTGGCTAGCATAAGCCTCCTTGAGCTGCGCGTGATCCCGTTGCAGCGATTTGAGTTCGCCTTCCAATTGCTGGCTTACTTCAACCACCTGCTGGACTGGGGCCATTGGTGCAGAGCTGGCCTCCTTGGCAGGCTTAGTGGTCTCAGCTGGGCGTGGACGCGGTGTTGGCGAAGGAGGGGAGGAGGAAACCGCTGGTGGCGATGACTCCGACTTTTGGGGCGTTGACTGAGAGGTGTTTGTCACCACCTGAGGCTTAGGTTTGGGCGATGCGGCCTTGGGCGCTACACGGGTAGTGGGCTTGGGAGTGGCACTAACCTGGGCGTACTGGGGACAAAAGTCCTTGAGTTTGGGCACAAACTGATAGTTCTCGTCAAAGGTCAGTAGCACTGGGTCCGCTGTTTCGCCAGCAAAATACTGGTCAGCCGTGAGAGCAGGCTCATCGCCGAGCGCGGGCGGGTAAATGTCGGCCTGGAAGGCGTCCGAACGGCGGGGCACCGTAAACGACACTGGCTCCACCAGCGATGCGGTGAGTTTGTAGAAGCGCATTACTTCGCAGTCCGAAGTAGACAACCCGCGCTTGGGCATGGACGCCATCCCACGCTGGGGCTCGCCCGACTTGTACTCAGCCAGGTAGTACATTTCATCATTTTCAAACTCATAGTACCTGATATTCCCGTCCCCTTTGCCTGCCAGGTACAACATCTTGGTGTCAGGGTCGTAAAAGGGCATCAGAATACCCGAGGACAAGTCAATGGACACCTCACGCCGCGGCTGGCTTAGATCAGCGGTATCCCAGATGAACAGCTGGCGTTCACTGGAGCGGGAGAACCCGGTCGACGCCAGGCGTGGGGTGTCCCCCAGCCATGTGATGCGCGCTCCCTTGATGCCCTGGTGGCCACTAGTTTCTTGCACCACCTGGTTTGCTCGAGCGTCAAAGATGCGAAGCTTCTTATCGCGGCTGTGCGTGGCGAGCAAGGTGCCGTTCCAGTTCCACGTCATTGACTGGATATTGTCCTTGTGGCCCGTCAGTTGCTGGTAGTGGGCACCCTTTTCAATATCCCAGAGACGCACGGTCAGGTCAGCGCTCGACGTAGCCAAGACATTCTCAGCAACCGGGTTGAACAGAACATGTCCCACCTTACTGTAACCGTTGTGGCCCAGAACAGGGGATGGCATACCAAGGGAGCCCAAGGAGCACTTGCAGGGAACTAATCGTTAGGCCACGGTGGTTTGCTAGGTATTCAAAAACCAATGGCTGCTAAGCTAGCCTCCTATGAGTTAAACAGTAAGCGCCTCCCGATATACTTACCGACCGTGTCCTTTTAGCACCACCGCAGGTTTGTCGATGCTTTCTTCGAGATCAGGTAGATCTTCCGGAATTACCCACACCATGGCCCGGGTGTCTTCGGAAGCAGAGGCAATCACGCTGTCATTAAACGGGGAAAAATCGGTATCCAGGACAGGGCCCGCATGGCCAGAAAAGAGGGGGTATTCGCCCGGGAGTTTGCCTATGTAACGACACATCCCGGTACATATTTGCAGTCGGTAACCAAAGTGTTAGCTCCACAACACACTTGTCATTGCAATAGGTGGTAGGGACTGGTCACCGCAGGAGTAGGCTATGCATTGCCTGGTAAATTGGTTAGCCTAAAAAACAAACGATCTCTTTAGCAAAGACGATGGCCAATTCCTTTACGGCAGAGATGTCCATTCACCACCGGTCACTGGCGTACCGTCAGTGACGCCCAAGTACCTACCAGTGTTTTCTAGTGGCATTACTGCGAATGCACCACCACCACCCGCGCTCCAGTTGACCGCCAAATAGCGCTACCAAAGTCATCCATGCATCGGACCGCCGTATGTCTAGAGTAGAGTGTATGATTAGCGAGGGCTGGCTCAGAACAAGGGAAGAAAGCCACCCTCGCACAAGCACATTGTGTTGGATAATTATGGCCCTTTTAGACTTACCGGGTTCACCTGGACTAGGTTGGTATCCCAAGCGCTGTTGGTCACCCGTAAGCTGTCGTAGCAGTGGTCGCGCTTGGCTGGCGTGCCAAAGACATGGCGGAATTTGGATGGACGGACGAATCGAGACATTGTGGGTCAAGCGTCTGGGCTCCAGGCACAGCAACGAGGCAAGGTCACACAGCTCTCGTCAATAAAAGAGGGTGTTGCTTGGCACTGGGAGCTGTAAGACTGCTACGCAGCCACAGTTGCAGTTCCAACAAACCCATGCGCCATAGGGTCGTGGCTGCACTGTTTGCTTTTGGGCTCCTCTCTCCTGGCCGTTGAGGGGAGGGAAGGTCTACACTTATCTGCCAATGAGCAAAGAAAATAGCCGGATGGTGGTGGCGCTTACCTTTGCGGTTTACGATGAGCTGGCACAGCAAAGGCAATAAAGCGAATCCGGCGCACCACGGGCAGTGGGTGACAGCAAGAGCACGACGCCAAGTATTGCGCAAGGGTGAGTGTAAGCGCACAAGGTTAAGCAGGGACTTTCAGGGTCAGATGAGCGAGACAGAGGCAAGTTAGCAGCGCCAAGTTGCCGGTTGATGGGTTCAACTTCTAACCGAGATGGGGCGTTGTTTTGGTTTAGCTGTGGTCATAGCGATTACCCCGCTTTGGTGCGCAGGGGTCATCCCGCTTTGCACTGGCGCGTGTGGAGCTCCAGCTTGCTTGTCAAGTGGTCCTAAACCGATTGCTGAACGCCGCGGTGCACAGAGGATCAACAAAAAATTGGTTATGGGAATGGGACACCGGGTCGCACTTGCAAAAAAAGATCCCCATGGCCACCGAGCCGGCGAGGCCCTGACCCGCTGCCAAGAAAAAGTTACAGCCTTTTCAGGACCCGAAAAAAAAACGATACCACTCACACTGCCTTGGTCTGCCTATGGACAAACCCATTTACTGCCTGAGACTACTACCCTAATTGACATGAATCCTGCCCTAGCCAGGCATCCTAGTAGTCCTATTCTCATCCACCTTTCAAAAGCAAACACCATTGCTTGTCTTTCCACAGCTAGCCAGCCATCCTATTTGCCATGCCAAAACCCACAGCGCTGTTGAACGACGATGGCGATTTGTCGGCCCAGTTGGAACAGGCCCTCAACGAGATCTTTGCACGATATGACCAGGACCAGGACGGGGCGTTGAAGCTCGAGGAACTGCAGGCCTTTGCACGCTTTAGCAATGGTGAACCGGTAAGTGACAGCTTATTGCTTCTGCACCCGCTGGCGCCGTGCCAGGCATGGACTAAGCGAAGATGAAGTACCGTGACTAACGGCCTTTAACGACCACACACACACACTGGCATTATCAATGAGCGCTGCCTTTATCGCAATGGGCAGAAACTGGATCGATGCACCATCGATTCGCTACGGTGCTCACCTCAGTATCATCTTACCTAGATCTACGATCGATGCCCTGCTGGACCTTGGGTGGGGTGCACTGGTACCTTGCTGTATTGAATATGTTGCTTTGACTCTTAGTTTAGTCAAGACGAGGTAGATGAAATCCTCGAATACTTTGATACAACTGACGACGGCAAAGCGCTCACCCTAGAAGGTTTCTATCAGCTATACCAGCTGCAGACAGCCAGTGGTAGGGACGAGGAGACATGGCGTGATTTGCGCAAACATGGCTACAACGATCAGTTGCAACGCAAGGATGATGCCCCCAAGGACACTACCACACCGTCCGACAGCGACGCCACAGCCAAGCCTGACAAGGAAGTGCACAAGGAAGCCTCGGCAAAGTCTGATTAGGAGTGCAGCCCGATCTATGGCAGATTAAAGATGCCAAACACGCACACAGCTGCTCGGCAATAAAGAACTACCGTGCAGCACCAATCACTAGAGTGGCAGCAGGTATTCCATTTGGTGCTTTGGGCAACTGACAAGTGAGCACCAATGCTGAGCGTATATCGCCTGTTTTCCGCTTACTGCTTTGTGGATCCTAAGGAACTGATGTACCAGTGAAATCAAAAGAGTCCCAAGCTGCCCACATTATCACCGACTAGGGCTCTCCTCCCTCTCACACAACCAACTGATGGAGACTTGCGAGCTCCAAATCTACGCGAAGCCGGCTGGTGGATGGTGCCTGGCCAATGGCGGTGAGCAGCAACATTAATACATTCTGTTGGCAGCATTATCGCTATGGGCGAATTCCATGTATTGTATTTTCTTTCTTTTTACATTTTTTTTGTTCATTTCAGCCACTTTTGTACCTCAATTTCAACCTTTCCCATCGCGCATTCCCAAGATTTACGGCATAGCTTTGGTGGGTTCACGAACCGCACGCGTTCAGTGGTGATTAGGGAGCCATTGAGTTGAGCACGCAACACGGGGCCATGACCACAACCGATAGCCACACTAGCTCTCAGAATGCCCCAACAACACCTGACCCTTTGTTGCCAACCAGTGGCCGACTCTCAACCGACAGCGTAACGTCGGACGACGCACCTCTCATCACCTACCACCAGAATCCATCGGCATCCCGAAGACGCGGGGCCTCCGAAAGCTATTCGTTTAAGCATCCAGGAGCCAGCTGCAGCCTGGCTGGTCCTGGACGAGGCCATGAGGCCACAGCTGCGGCGCGCGTCAACACGTCCCATCTCTTGGCTCGACGTTCCACCGTGGGCCAGTCGGCTCGCTTCACCGCGCCCGGTGCAAAGCCCTTGGCGGCATCAGCTACCGCACCTGCCCAGGTATTCCCTGCGCCGTCTGGCGTACAGCCATCGGTACCAACGCGAGCCGCAGGTGGTGGTGGCACGGCGGCGCGACGCGTCGTTTACAACGACTTTGCCACCATCGATTGGACCTACGACATCGCCCAGGCCCAAATCCGACAGGAAGCACTGCGGCGAGACACCACCCCGTTGGGAGTCTTGAGCCTGGTGTACGATGCAGCGCAGGCTTGGATGGTCATCCTTGTCGTAGGGGTGGTGCTCGGCCTCATTGCTAGCTTTATCGACATCAGTTACGAGTGGCTTTCCGACTTTCGCTTGGGTCACTGCCAAACGGGATTTTATCTCAACCAACGGTACTGCTGCTGGGCCGAAAAAGACCTGGCGCACTGTCCGCAGTGGGTCTATTGGAGCCAGGCGATCCATATCGCCTCCCCAGCAGGTGCTTGGCTGTACCAGTACCTGCTGTATACGCTGGGTAGCGTCCTTTTAGCTACCACCAGCGCAACGTTGGTGGTATACTACGCACCCTATGCTGCCAGCAGTGGGATCTCCGAGATTAAGACCATTCTCAGCGGATTCATCATGCGTCGGTTTCTAGGATTCCAAACTCTGGCCATTAAAACCATTGGCACCGTGCTGGCAGTCGCGTCGGGACTGTGTGTGGGAAAAGAAGGGTCGCTGGTGCACATTGCGGGCTGCTGCGGGAACATTGTGGCCCGTGGGTTTTCCAAATTTCGAGATAACGAAGCCCAGCGTCGCCAAATTTTGTCTGCTGCGTCCGCAGCGGGCATTTCCGTGGCATTTGGGTCCCCAATCGGAGGCGTCTTGTTCAGTCTGGAGGAAGTATCCTACTATTTCCCGGCCAAGACCATGTGGCGCAGCTTCTTTTGCGCCATGATTGCATCGGTTACCCTCAAGTTTGTCAACCCCTTTCGCACCGGGAAACTGGTGGCTTTCCAAGTTACCTACGACCGAGCGTGGCACGGCTTCGAATTGGTCTTCTTTATCCTGATCGGTGCGCTGGGCGGTCTAATTGGCACGGCCATCATTCGCATGAACCTACGCGTGACCCAGATTCGGCAGCGGGCCTGGTTCCGCAACCATCCCATCAAGGAAGTGGTATATATTGCTGCGGCCACTGCGCTGATCAACTACCTCAACGTGCTGATGCGGGTCGATACGGTGGAACTGGTATCCAATCTGTTTACCGAGTGCGAGGACTTGGGTTACGAGGGTATCTGTGATCCGTCCTTGACCACACGCACCGTGGTCTTACTGCTTGTGGCCGCGCTCTGCAAGGTGCTGTTTGCTGCAGTGACGTATGGTGTGTCAGTGCCCGCGGGAATTTTGATGCCATCCATGGCCATTGGCGCCTGCTTTGGCCGAGCCATTGGCATCATGGTTCAAGCGTGGCAAACTGCGGACCCCACAGCAGCCATATTCAATGGTTGCACCACCGACGTGCCGTGCGTTACTCCTGGAGTGTACGCGCTCGTGGGGGCGGCGTCGGTGCTGGCCGGCGTAACGCGCATGACGGTGACCACGGTGGTGGTGGTGTTTGAACTGACAGGCGCTCTGATTTACGTTTTGCCGATTATGCTCTCGGTTATGGTCAGCAAATGGGTCGGCGATGGTTTCGGCAAGGATGGCATCTTTGATCGACTGATCAAGTTTCACGGCTACCCTTTTCTAGGCACGCGCGAGGATTACAAGCCCAACTACTTGGCTCAAGATGTCATGACTCGTGTGCAGGACCTCGTGGTGATAGCTAGCGCAGCCACCACCAATACCCTGGACGGTCTGGACGAGTTCTTGGAGTACACCGACTACAAGGGGTTTCCCGTGGTTCAGTCGCTAGACTCTATGCTCCTGGTAGGCTACTTGGTGCGAAGCGAGCTGCGCGACGCACTTACCCAGGCCAAGAGCATAGAGCAGTACGATGGGTCCACCGTCACCTATTTCGGCCACGGGGCCGGATTGGACCACCCCGTCACCACGCGTTACGTCGACTTTCGGCCGTGGCTGGACGAGACTCCCATTACCATGTCCCACCTCACCCCAATGTTCACCGTCATCGAAACTTTTCGCCAAATGGGACTGCGCTACGTGCTTATCACCCACCATGGTCGCTTGCTGGGCTTGCTCACCAAGAAGGACATTCTGCGACATCTAACGGCGATCCGGCATAGCCACCCTCGATCCATAGGCCCTACTGCGCATGCTGGGAGCGGCCAGCCTGGCTCTGCCTACCCCACGCTGGAGCGGTATGAGCCCGGGTCCCTTAGCGGTCAATTGTCCACTGGGCCCCGGTTCGCCTCATTTAGTGGGGACGAGGGTGACTGAGCCTCCGATGTAAGCCCGATATCAACGAACCTAGGCTTCCCGCCCGTATCTACAGGCAGCAAATCTCGTTTTGAATTCTACTTTTCCTTCCTAGCAATGGCCCATTAACACGACGAAAACATTGGTTATCACCCGTGTCGTCGCGTGTCTTTTCGGCCTTTGGTTGCTACTCGCGCGAGTGCATTCGGTGGTACTTGTCGGCCGGTTATGTTACACAACCGCACTCTACGGCCACCACCTTCTCTCCAGAATAGGTCGATGCCTTGTTCTCGCAGTGCACACAGAACCCTTGGGTGTTCGATTGGATGTGCCCCAATAGGCAACGCCTCCAGTCTGTGCCACAATCTGGCCAAATGACCACGTCGAGCGAGGCCGTTCTCCATATACATGGTTCGGGTCTGTCGTGTCAACCCATACCTAGCTTGCTGGGGTCCCAAAACTACCGAAATTCCATACCTGACTTTATTGGCATTTCGCGTCTCTTCGCCTTGCTCTTCGCTTTTTTCTTCTTGACTTTCTTCCTTGCCTTTTCATGCGTGTATTTAACGGCACGCTTAAAAAAAGCGCCGAATTTTAGCCACCACTTGGTTACATTGGCCAGTGCTACTCAGGCATGGGCCAAAGGATGTTTCGCCCCTAATATAAATTGTCTACCTTACGCCATAGCTGCTTTGCTCTTTAGGTTGGCGGGATAGCGCAAACATTGGCGGGTTTCTTTTTTGTCTGCCCTTTTTTTCATTCACCCTTTTACGTGGTGTTGTAAGGCATTCTGTTAGTAAGCGCAGTGTGCAGTGACGAACCAGAGCATGAAGCTGTACCGCAGTTTCTATGGCTACACGACTGCGCTTTGGGTGTTTAGTGCTTTGCTGCTGGAGCTGACAGGAACGTGGATACGGCAGTCTGACACAAGCACACTACCTCCAGTGGTCGTAATGGTCAACGCTTATGCCACGGCGCCGAGCTATCCAGTATGCAATGGCGTTGAAACTACCGCTTACCCACTTGCCAGCTTGAAGGCCTTTCGAGGATTCGCCACGACAACCCAGCCCGACTGTCATTCCACATGCCAGGCAGACGTAAGTTGCAACCACCTGGTCAAGCGCTGCACTTGGCCTCGGCAGTACAAATCTTTGAGCCCCTGCTTTGGTCCAAAAGAAACCCTACTTCAGCCATATTATCACAAAAAAAACAAGTCTTACATAGTTGGTACAGTGATATCAGAGCTCCGTCCCTTAACACATTGCTATACCCATGAAAGGGCTTGTCTATGACTGATGGGCCAACGATGTTCCGGCATTAGGCTATTTGCAGGATGCAAAAGGCGCTGATCCAGTCTAATGGCACTCCTGCCAACAAGGAAATGCAGCTTGCTTATTTGCTTACTTTTGTACAGCGCGAGTTTCTGGGCTACATCAGCGCCATTTTGCCAGGCGCTCGGGTAGTGCAACACTTGGACTATGCGCAGTTGGTACAGCAGCCCGATTACCACCCACTGCTCTCCGTGACCCACACCCAACCAGACCTTTGTATTGCTGAACTGTATCTCAAGCGACTGTCTGGGCTTTTGCAGCAGTTTAACCCTGGGAAAACACGCTTGGCCAATATTGCCCATGGTTACTTTGACCAATTGGTTGCCCGAGAATACGGCACCAGTGTCGTTTATCGCACGCTCAGGAGTGGTGTGGTGCACGCCTTTGCGTACACAGTACTACCCCGGCTCCTCATTTACGGCGCTATCAAGGACCAGCGAGTAGCCGTAATCGCTAGGGTACTGGCTGTGGTATATGCAGCGCTCCCCACGCGCTCACTGATCGTCGTAGAAACCTTGTTGCTCGTGGCGCAGGCGCAACCCAGCGGCTTTCAAGACCTCCTTGTTACATGGCGCTCGGTGGTCAGTGATGACCTAGTCTTGTCATGCGCAGCAGCTTTGGGGTTCGACCAAGGGTACCAGGCCCTAACCACGGTGTGGCAGGTAGAAGCGACGCGGACACCCACTGCTGCAATGGGCTGTCATCTATTTTTTCACTGCTCAGCGCAGTTTGCGCAGCTGATCAAGCCTAACCAACCCTTGCTCATACCTGTAAGCGAATAGGCCCTGCAATCGTAAATAAAAACAAGCCGTTGGCAAGGCGGTATTATTTCATGTGAGGAGTCTTTATTACTCGTGTACCATTCGGCATGACCCTGTAAATCTGGCATGCGGAGTATTTTGGTGCTTTGGCCACCAAATGTGTGGCGTCGAGACCAAAGCTATGCGTAGTGGGGTACATGGAACTCATAGATGCAGCTGCTGAATGCCGCTGAGCGGAGAAAACCCAATCGGGCACAGCATCCTGGTGATTTCACCAATAAATGGCCCAGATAAGCCAGGACACCCATCTACCCTCCCCACTGTACCAACCGTTAATGCAAGCCTCTACCCCATTATTAGCAGTACATATATAAGTGTGTGTGCGGCTGAGCAGCGAAAAAAGTACAAACTGCACCAATAACGCTAACAACAGACGACAAAAGATCTGATGGTTTATTGTAGGTGGATTCACCACCTAGAACATAGTGGCTGGGCCACTTTGCAGATGGTCTGGTACGCATTGAGCCACAGATCCGCGAAACAGGGCAAGAGGCGGGTCAGGGCAACATTACCGTGCGCGGTGGATTTACTTGAAGACCTTGCCGTCGGCCACTTCGCGGGGCAGGGTAGGACCTTCCCAGGCAAAGTAGTCGGCCACTTCCTCCTTAATCTTGGGATCGCTAGGGTCAACCTTGGTGAACTCATACGACTCGTAGTCGGCAGCGTCGGTGATTTCAAAGGGCACCTCTTGGCCACGAATGACAAAGTACCCGCGGATTTCGTTGTCGTTGTTTTGACCCAATACCAAGACCGACCCAAAGGCGTACTTGCGGGCCCGCTCCAAGCGAGCATAGAACCCGCCGATCTGGTTGGCGCTCATAAACGTCAGCGTCAGCTCGTCATTGTATTTGAATTGCATCTTCCACAGCGAGTAGCCCTCGGGGTCAAAGTTCTCCCAAAAGTAGTTCATAGCGTCAGGCTTGGTGTCGTTGTTGGAGTAGAATCGCTTCCAGGCCTCAAGGTTGAAGGACGACGGAGGCAGCAGGTCCAGCTTGCTCTTAGGCTTGGGCTCGGGTTTAGGCTCGTCTTCAGCGGGCGCGGCGGCCTTTTTGGCCGGGGCAGCTGCAACCTTGGGCTTGGCGGCCTTTTCCTTCTTGGGTTCCTTTTTGGGCATCACGTACGTGGGTTCCTGGTCGAGGTACTTGATGTCGCCGAGGACCTTGCGGAACTCGGGCTGGTTGATGCACGTCCAAAAGTAGCGGTTCAGGTTCTTGAGCGGGGCACGGAACTCGGGCGAAAAGACCTTCTTGTATGGAAGCACCAAGTCGCACACCACAATGATATCGGCCAGCGTGAGGCGCTCGCCCACCAAGAAAGTGCGGGTCAATAGGATCTGGTTCAGCGCCGTCAGCAGCTTGCCTGTAGTTTCCTTGGCCTCGTTGACCACAACCTTGTTGTACGACTGGAACCCCATGATGGGACCGAACCAGGTGAAGAGGGCCGGCATCAAGTCACTCTCGGCGAACATGATATACTGCAGGATCTCGGTGCACTCGCGGTGGTTGCGACCCAGCAGGGGCGAGTTCTCCTTCAGACCAGCAATGTAGTACGCAATGGCGCTGCTGTCGAACACGGTGGAGCCATCCTTGAGTTCGAGGCCGGGCGACTTGCCCAAAGGAAACTTGGCCTTGTACTCGGCCGTCGCAGTTTGGGCGTAGTCAAATTCAGCGGGCAAATCGACGACTACATTGTTGTACTCGGCCACGATACGGGCCTTGTAGCCGCGGAAGTTGACCTTGGGGGTATGCAAAGTGCCAATAGACGCCATAGTAAAGGTGTGTTTCGCAAAGGGGGTGGCAAAAAATAATAAACCGGTGAACACGCACACCAAATGTACACTCGAAATCCGATGGTCAAAGGTGAATCAAACCGAGGTGCCAACCAGCTGGCCCGAGATAAGTCTCCTTGTGGTACGGCCAAGTGCCTCAAAAAAAGTTTTGGGCCTTAGCCCACATACACACACACTAATCACTCGCCCAACGCCAGTTTGAAAATTTTTTTTTCATCAGACTCCGGGCACCTGATCTTTCCGCAGAACAGAACGCACATGCTCCACCATAACTCTTGGAGGCACGGGTGGTGGAGGTCATGTGACGTAAACGATGCTAGGCCTAGCATCAGCGTTTGGCCCTGGGTCAAAGCCAGGAGCGCAGCAGGTGCCCACAACAGCCGTCATTCAACCGCAGTTCCCGAACGCGTACAACACCCTGGCAGTGGGCGGAAAAACGGGCTGCCAAAGCGCGATACCTTGCAAGCTACCAAACACGGGCGTGTATGCGCATGGAGCCCAGGCAACGGAACCGACTTGCCTCTTTCCTAGACTTTTTTATTTACTCAGCTGTCGTTCCGCGCAGCTTAAGCCTCCCCTTGCTCCACCAGCCTCAGCTCTGTTTGTACTTGCCGCATTTTCATACAGTATCGTACTTGGGCGTGCCCTTTTTAACTGGCATCCACACAGCTAGGGCCACACGCGTTGCTCTACGCTCATTGCCCACGAAAACACACCCGCGATTGCACCGCTGCTAGCATGTACATTAAGCAGATTATCATACAGGGCTTCAAGTCCTACAAAGATCAGACGGTCATCGAGCCGTTTAGTGCGCGCCACAACTCCGTGGTGGGCCGCAATGGCTCGGGCAAGAGCAACTT
>JANBQA010000466.1:0-14658 GCA_027576955.1 Dimargaris xerosporica
TAGCCCGCCAGAGAGAGTGACAATGGGTCCGCGCGCGTATGTTCCAGATGAGCCAGTTTGAATTGCGCCCCCCACCTTGCGGAGGGAGGCTATTCTTCAGCCTAAGCAGCCCTTGTCTGCCTAGTTAGGGTTCAGGGTGGCAGGTGGTCGGGTCAGTGTTGTCCAAAAGACCCCATTTCTCTCCCCCTTTCTCTCTTTCTTCTTTCTCTTGGCGGTCGATTTCCTTGGCGTAGACATTGACTACCAATAGATTTCGTTTTCATCTCTAAACCTAAAGAGTGAGAGCGTTGCAATACTGGTTTTTTTGTTTGCAGTGATGGCTGCGAGCCGAGAGGAATTATATGTCGGCTTTGTTGTATGTGTCTGGCTAAACAGCGCATCAAATTGCTTTTGCCCTCAATACGAGGGTAGCCTATGTCGAGTCAGCGAGGGTAGCTTTGGTCGCCTTCTTGGTTATAAGTTAGTGTCAATGGCATAGCGACTACTGATACCCATGGCAGATATACTCAACCAAAATCATTCGGTGGCTAAAAAATGCCATGCAGTGCAGACCCTGGCGAAAAAGCCAAAGCCGGTTGTTATTCACAGGAATATGCCCCAATAGTTGCACTGGAGAGAGAGAAGTGCCGTGATATCTAATGGCTTGATGGTTTTGAGCAGTCGGCCAAGGGTCAGCGCATTGGTCAGTCCCACACCAAACTACAACTCAAGGCTGAATTCAAAGCTCGATTGAGTGGCGCAGTGCATGGGTATCAAAGCAGTTGTTTGGGGCTGCACTCCATCTCAAAGGCCGTGATCACGATTGGGAGCTGCAACCAGCTTCTTGGTCGTTGAGCCCCTTGGCATTATTCTACATCCCCTGGGCTTCAACGGCGGTTACCCTGCGTTGATTCTGGCAATGCTGCAGAGCGTCGTAATTAGGGTGCAAAAGGGAATCCATGTCTTCTTCAGCTTTGTTTAACACTGGGTTTTTGTTCATGCTGGCAAACTAATGCAGCAACACGGTGAGGAAACGGTGCACTAAACGTATCGCAGGAATGCGTTTTGGTGCTGCAGCAATGTTTGCCGCATGGTATGTTGTAGGGTACTTTACAGCATCCACTTCTATGTGCCTGGTCGCATTGTTGACTCCAGAGAGAAAGAGTTAGCGACTGATGAGTTGCATTGGACACTTGCGCCAACACGTCTGCAGTGCTGCTACATGGTAGTGACAATCGGCATATATCTCTGTGCTTTGTTACTGGGCCACAACATACACCACACCAAACAATAAAAATGAAACGCATGCACATTGGTGCGACTGGCGTTCTCCCGTTCAAGGCATACCTGCGCGTCGATAGCGGTGGTAAATTCCTAAACGGACCGAGGAGAACGCTCAGCTCTTTTAGTCAACCGGCTTACATCGGTAGATGCAGCGTCAGCGCAGTTTATTTTCTGACCGGGAATCATCTGGTGCCGGGATCCTGTGCTTTCATCACGTAAACCGGGTGCAACCAGACCAGCGGTGACGGCGGCAATTGTCAGAAAGAGGACGATGGCGAGGGCATGGGAAAAGCCGCAGGACCCCTGGCAGGCAATGGCTGCCCACGGTTCTCGCCATTGTTGGCCAACGGCATGTCCCGGGTATTTGTTTACTACTTTATAGTACTTTGACCTTTGGGTGTTAAAGGCCGAGTCACAGCTGCCGCTCACTTCTCCGACGACACTGAGCCTTTCCAGCAGTTCAAAAGCCGATTTTGGGGTACCGTTCTGAGGATTACGTGCTCGGCCCGGAAAGGGCCACATGCACAGGTGTGCCGAGTTCAGCTGTTCCCTTGCTCCGCCATGCTGAAGAAACATACCCACCCTGCTTTGGTGGTATCGACTCCAAGTCGTGGGTGCTATGGTGTCCGCATTAGTTGGACACCATAAAACACCCACTTCGCCCAAATGACGGCCCAGGGCCATGGCGGCACAACATTTGGAAATTAAGGCTAGGTCCCTCTTCTTCTCCGCCATGGCTGTGAAGTTGATGTGCTGCTTAGACCAAACCAAGTCATAGTCGCTGCAAATAGCAGCGAGTAGTGGGTACGTCTAAGCCCTTGGGAAACTCGTTGCCGTTGTGTCAGAAGCACTTTTATTAGCGGGGTTCAAGACCGTCAACCGGAAATACTAGTCAGTGTGGCTCATAAGGGAATTGCAGCAATAGCAGCCTATGGACCCACGTATCTCGTCCAAATGCAAGAATGGTGGTGAATTGGTGCCGTTCAGCGTTTTTCCAAAAAAACATAAGTCGGTATAATGAAAAGAGACAAAAATTGACATCACCTAGTGCTAAAGAGGGACTTTGTTAACACGTTGTTAGGACAATATTTATTCGTGCAGTGTATAGAATTTCCGTAAAACTGGCTGTAATCGTGGTAAAAAACAACCTGTACACTGTTGTACAAAGACGTCGAATGGCCTAATGCGCACGCACACTTTGCCGATGGCGGAACGAACGCGATGGCTCCAACTGCAACCAGTTGGCATCTTCCTTTTTCAGCAGTAGCACCGCTGTTCCCCTACCTTAAGGTACAACCACATCCTCATGCGGACGCGTGCGACCAGCCATGCTTGATTGTGCGTGTTGATCCTTACAACGAATGCTCGTTGGTCGCTACTCGTCGCAGCTGAAAAAAAAGCGAACAAACGAACGAACCAGGGCAGCTGCCTTTGCCTCGTGCACATGAGCAACCGTCTTAAAGCAGCTAGCTCACTTGGTATGTAGCGTAGGGGCTATTTGTGCGTGCATGCTGGTTTGCTGCTGCTGCTGTTGTTGTTGGTAAACAAAGGGTCGCTCAATTTGGATAGAAAACCAAGGTCAAGTCAATATCTCCTTTCTCGGCCTCCAAACTTCTGATTCCTTTCTAGATACCCAACAGCGAGGTGAATGACGCACCCACCCACAAATGCATATAAAATAACCGGTGTTTATTCATTGTCAGCACTCCACCCGGCCTCTAGTCGCACCTCCTAGCCATCGTGTGCTCCCCACGAGGCACGTTAGTTGGGCGTAGAATCCGCAGCAATTTGAGCAAAGTGCGGTGCGAGCCTTCAGTCTAGGTTGTATGCGATGCAAAATGTCCGGTACTGCATGATAGCATATATAAAGAATGCACAAAGAAATAAAAAAGTAAAAACAGGAATGATAAGCCGTTGACAGTTAATGCGTGGAATCAGACCCTGGGGCAACATGGGCAATGCTATCGAGATTCTATGCACCCATGGTCTGCTGGCTGCACTTAGCAGTTGCCTGTATACTGGTGATGGGTGCGGTAATCGGCGTACATGTCTCTGAAGAGTGACTTGGCCGTAAAATCAAGCGACGCCAGCAGCATCTCTCGTTCCGCGGTGTCCATGGCACCGATCAGCGCGTAGAGTCCAGGCTGCAAAATGGTACGGTACTGGTTTTCAATGAGCGACGTGCCCGCGGTCTGCAAATGCAAATACGTGGCCAGCAGATACGGAATTTGATGGCCAATAGCCTTGGCCGTGTACTGCGCCGAGGTGTTTCGTTGCATTACACGACTATTCGCCTTAAAGGTGAGACCAACAGCGGCCGCCGATGACTTGCTGCCACTGGCTCCGGCTCCCATGGCGTGGTTGGTGAGACTGGCAAGCAACCGGGCAAAATTGTGCGCGCAGTCTGCAGGCAACGGCCGGAACGGCGCCATAAACGGAAACATGGGCGTTGAAATAACCATGGCCTTGCGATGGTCACGGCCAACTTTGTCCAACAGTTCCATGACTTCCAGCGCATTGAAATCAGCGGGTTCGTCTTCCAGTTCCTCGGGGATCCCACTGGTATCATCTGGTCGGCCAGCACTGTCACTGACCAATTTCAGGGCATCTTCGTGGAGCTGGTCGGTTGGACTCGGGGTTGTGAATAAGTAAAACAGGTTCCCAATACACGCAAGCACGGTGGAAAGCAGAGGCATAATGGCTTGCTGGCGATGACGGATGAGATTGTAGAGAATATAGTAAATCATTTGAAAGATATTGGCCATGGTCTCATTTTGTCGCCCCTGGGTGACCCGCAGCGTGGATGATCTATTAGGTCCTGGGGGTGGCAACAAGCGCTGAAATGTCGAAACAGCCACGAGGGTTTCCATGAAGCTGACCGTGTCCGACGACGGGAATTCCAGCGAACGATTGGCTGACAGCCATCGAAGACATGCCAGGCAGGCCAGCACCACGTCTTGGTAGGCAAATGTCTGCAACGTGTTGCGAATGGCTCCAATCACGTCTCTAAAGGTGTCTGGCAGCGGATTGCCGGACTTGTGCTTGTACGGGTGACGAAGAATGGGCTCAAGGACAAGCAACAGCGCCTGCACATATGCATAAGTGCTCCATGATGGCGGATCGACGACGGTAGCGGTTAGGTGAGTGGTAACGTTTAAGCTGGTCTTGTCGCTGGTGGACCGAGTCAGCTTGTTGAGGCGATTGACCACGTACACAATTACCGCAGTGAGAGCAGGCGAGTCGCAGTTGCGCACAAAGTTGGTCATGATGGCATCACGAAACTCCATCAACGTCGATTCGATTCGGCCCTCTGCTGCCAGAATCATCATGCGCAGGTAGGCAGTGATGTGGCTGGCCAGAATCATGCTGGGCGCCAACGCATCCCGGGTGGATTGGGCTTGCCAATGAGCGGCAAATTCCGGCATTACATCAATGAAAAGCTGGATAATCGTTTTGGTCGCGGCAAACCAAGCCGTTGCCAGCGCTGCAGCTGGCTGGTTGGCCAAGCCTTGTTCAACAGTCGGTATGGAGCCTGCAGCTCGCAGCGCGTGCAAGGATAGTGCCAAGAGATCAGAGATCGCTGGCGTACGACGGTTGCGAATCTGGCAAGCGGATTGGACACAAAGTGTTTCCGAATACAGCGTCAGGGTCAGATGAAGCGATTTCAACTGTTCACTCGTTATCGCTGGCGCACCCGCGACCGAGACCCATTGCGTCCATTGATGAAGGTGAAGGGCAGTAAATTCATGCACTGCCTTCACATTGGTGGCAATGGCTCCACCAATCGATTTCAACGCTCGCACCGTGGTCGCAGCTGGCAGGGCGGCCTGCTTGGTTAAATCGGTCATTGCCCGTAGGATACTGGTGTACAGTTGGACGGCCGCTATATTGTACTCGGGAAGGTTGGTCAGGGATACTGTGGTCGCCAGCATCTCGGGATTGGCCAAGTGTTCTGTGGCATTCACCATCAGCTGGCCAGCCAGGTATTGCAGCTGGATAGCAATCGCATCACCCTGAAGAGTAGTTGAGCCATGGCGGGTAGTTACCATAAACTTCACCATCTGACCTATGGCTTGGCACCGTGATGTCAATATGGAGGGTACCTTGGCAGCCGACGAAGGGGTGGCGGTGGCAGCCATGGGGGTAAGCCCAGTCAATTCCAGGGACCCGGAGGTTAGTGGCATGGATTCAGTGACCTGGGCAAGTAACACAGCCGCATTGCCCAGCAGCGCGCTGTCAGTCGGGTGCGATGCCAGGACGTTGCAAAGTAGCTGGTCAAACACTCGCTGGCCGTGCTGCCAAATCAGACGAAACGCCGATTGGGCGGATGGTTGGGTAAAGCGCTGGTGAATACGAGCGAGCGCCCATTGGTAGCAATACCCACTGGCGACCAGTCGGTCGGTTTGCAAGGGCGAAATGGTAAGGTACTCGCTGGGTAACAGGAGAAGCGTTTCAAAGGCCGCGTTGAGGCGACGGCACACGACCAGAACTTGCGGTGGGAGCATCGAAGGCCCAGCCGTAACCATGGTATGGCGTGCACGGGTGGACGATGGGGGCGATAGGTCGGTCGTGGTCAGAATGGCCTGGAACGCCTGCAGCGATGCCGGATCAAAGAGTGACTCGGACGTTTCAGCAGTGCTCTCAAACCAGGGCTGCAGTTGGTTGGCGTAGGTATGCACCAAAGTGTCGGATCCGACAAGGGCAGCCAGCAGTCGGGTCCAATGGTGACTAAAGTTGTTCAGAAACACCGGAATAAACCCATCCCGAATCGCGGGCAGCTCGTAAAAGCTGGCCGAGCGCAACAGAGCCGTTATCATGGACTTGTACGTCACTGGGGCAGCACCAATGGAAGCTGTCGGGGCGGCTGGGCCCCCGAGCAGATCACTGTTGCTGTTGCAAGTAAACTGCCCAAAGACGGTGCCAATGACATTTTTTACCATGGATGCGTCCGCAGTCAATAGACAAGTCACGTCCAGGTATTGAAAGGCAATGATATGCCACAGTGCCAAATCTCGGTTGCTGGCATCGACGGAAAACAGGTGACGGTTCCACTGCGCATACGACGTGGTCGTGGCAACATCAGCCCAGTTCACCAGAGCCACGCATGCTCGTACGCGTGCTTGCATTTGAGTAAGCGCGTTATTTGGTGCCGTATCGGCAATTGGTGACGATTTCATGGCTGCCACTTGAGCGTAATTGGCCGGTTGAGAGCAGAGGTGTACCACGTGCTGGTAGGTGGTGGTCACCAGCGCAACGGTGGTCTGTGGGTCAGTCCACGCCAGTTGGGCCACGGTATGCCAAACCCGATCCAACCAATCAGCCGTAAGTAACGAGGTGCGGTACTCCGCACATACTTCCCATAGTGTCATGTGCAGCAAAAGGCCCGAAAACACTCGAGCAACTGAGCCAGTGTGGTTCGACTTGGCTGAGCCAAAGAGCAATGGTTCGACCAGTGTCGGGTACAAGGCTGCCAATTTCTCGTTCCAGACCGCACGTTGTTGGCTGGTGCGTGGCTCCAAAGACCGAATAAAGTAGCAAATTAGCAAGGTGAGCACCGGAAGTCCGGCGATGGGGGCCGACGAAGGCGCGAATTGAGGATCAGGCTTCAAACGCTTTGCCAGGGGCTCTGGCGATGCCTTGTTTGCCGCACTCACAGGTATGAATGCGTTAGCAAGAGCGCTGGTTAGGTTCCCGAGCAAGTGTTGAAACTGGGTAAAGGGCACATAGCGTGTGACACAACCCATCAACGCTCGAAGCACCTGGTCATCCAGCCAGGCGCTCCGCGTGGCCACACTTAAGTCCTGCTGCGCAGTGGTAATCGCGGTCACCACATGTTGAAAGAAGACATTCATATGGCGTGATTTGGCGTACGCGGTAAATAGGGTTTCGAGCAGCGGACCAGCGGCCTCTTTTCCTTGGGACCCCGTCGTGGCCATCACATACTGAAGAATGGCCGAAAGGTTGGCATCCACAGTGTCATGGTCCAGCTGTGCGTAAGCATTAATCACCGTTAAAGCAGCGCCCGACAAGCACGCAGAGGTCTCGGAGACAGGAGCGCGAGAAACGTACGCCAGGATATCTATCACGGGTTCGAGCAGTGGGACCAGGTACGCTAGCTGGGACCGGTATGTAAAACTTCCTCCTGGGTGCAGGGCGTTTCGTACCATCATCACGTCCATGATTTTAGCTACCGTTTGCAACGCGTAGAGCACCGTGGGATTGTTGTCCACCATGTGCTGGGCGGTCAGGGAGGACGCAGGGTGAAGAGGGGCATGGCTGTACAACGGTTCCACTGCCATGGCAAAGAAGGTTGATGCGTAGACAAACACCGTTCCCACCCATAATAGCTCGTCGTCCACGTTGACCGACTTGCGCATCGTGCCAGTGCGCTTGACTTCAACCACCTTGGCCTGCAGCTGGGTCAGCCCTAGATCCAAGATAATAGGCAACAAAGCCAAACCCTGGCGAACGACATCTAGCTCCAAGGATGCGAGCAGTGTCCGCAGCTGATCAAACAGCGCCTGGCAATAGTTGGCATCTTTTTTGACTGCCGACTCGTTCTTGTCCGCACCCCGACGTCCCGCTGGTAAAATGTCGGTACAATCGTACTTTACCGCCTTGGGGCCGTAGGCACTGCGGTTAGTTCGAAGCGTTACAACGTAGTTGAATATGTGCTCCATGGGAAACAGCCCTGTGAAGCAGCAGCGGTTGACCAGGGTGGTAAATTCCAAAAACAATGGCTGGAGTACCGGGTCATTGGATCGAATGGTCGATTCAGCCATCACCAATATCTTGCCATAGGGCGGTAAAAGATTATCCACCACAGCGCTGTAACTGCGCTTGTGGCGGTTGGATTCGATCATTGCTTGATGGAAGAGGGCAAGTACAACAATAGCCCACCGAAATGCCGTGGATGTCAGCTTGGTGTCGGCCGTTGGTAAAAGTGACAACAATGGCATCGAAGGTGGCTGAGTGAGCACTATGGTCAGCAGCTGGCAAACCCCGTGCACCAATGGTGGCAGCCCATCAAAGGCCGCCTTGTACATCAGGGCTAGGTCGGTGTCAGACAGCACCGCCCAGCATTGGTGTAGTGCCTGGATCAGTTGGCCAAGGCGATCCCAATCATCGGCCATGGTTTCAGTCATGCACTGGATGGCCAAGACAAAGGCCGGTAAGACATGCGCCTGGATGTGCGTCGAGAGAGCATGGTTTTTAACAGCCGGTCTGATTGCGGTGCTGTCGTCGGGTTCACCAGGGTTGGCGGAATGCCATGGGGTATGCACAGCATCGTACACTAATTGGTGGAAAATATCTGTCATCAAACGCCAGGACTCGGGCTCCAAGCAGAGAGATTGTGACACCCTATTTTCACAAAACATACAATTCGATCAAACCCATAACCATGCATCAGGTCATCCCAAAGGTTAATGAAGGTGTTGCTTTCAGGGGTACGCTTAATGGCCAAACAGCCGGCAGTCACCTTGCCCGAGTGCAGCACCAAGAAACGAGTAACCCAATACTTACGCCTGCTGCTGAGGGCCTTCTTTACTCTCGCGGGCCAGGTTGCCACTGATCCATTCGAGAAAAAACAGGTGCTTCTGGGGAAAGAAGAGATCATCGTGCTCAAGGATATGGCGGACAAGGGCCAACTTTTCGGTGACGCTGAGCTCTGGTGTTTCTGCCGTGCCTTCAGGCGCCTTGCGCTTGCGGTTTCGCCCCGATCGAGGCCGTGTCGAATGCCCGCCCTGGACCAGGGCTCGAGCCACTTTCTCGGATGTGTCGAATGCGTCCCACGGCATTGGGATGCTGTTGCTGAACTGTGGTAATGGTTACGAGCAGCAGTTCTTGGTAGCGGTGGGCTATTGAACCAGGGCAATGTCCGTAGTTCGGTGGAAATGCCAAAAAGAATGAGCAAACCAAGAAATCACCCATTGACATGCCGTGGCGCTGAATGGACACGAAAAATCTGCAAAGTAGGCCATGCCTCTTTCTCTCTGGCATATGCCGCGCGCCATTCATGCTCGTTTTTTTTTTCTATTTCTTGTTGGTGGTGTCGGGAAAGGGTTAGAACACGTGATGATTGCTGGCTGATCCACTCTGGTAAGCCGCCGTGTGAAGGCCAGCTGCGCAAGAATGGGAAAGGGGCCTGAAGCTTTGTCGTCGGTGATTTGTTTTGGCATTCCGCTACTGGGTAAACACCACCCTGCTCGTGATTTGGGTCACTCTGCATAGAGTTGAAGAAGACGTGTAACCGTGAGCGTTGAATGCCTTGGCCACATGCTGGTTGCTTCTGTTCCATTGTGCTAGTGCCGAGTTCGGGATTACCCTTTTTTTCTATACTTGCTAGGCCGATATCCCTTGCTGACACCATAGCAACCATGGCCGACAACTACCAGGCGCTCTTGGAGACGAGACTATTCCACGAACAAAGGCCAGTATCGTTCCTCTGGCTCAGCCGCACGCTGGCCATTCACGTTAACAAGGCCAAGTGCTTGTTGTATGAGTTCCACCAACAGCAGAACCAAAAGTCTGGAACGCACTGCGAGGCCATCTACTGCGTTAGCGGAACGCCGCTCAAAGCCCCCAAGGCCTCGCAACCTGCTGCGTCCTCTGACCATGACACCCCACCTGCGCTGGCCCCGGGCTTGGCCCATGCGTTTGTTCTTACGACTGAAGAGGCCCTCTCAGCCACCAAAGCCCTGTTCCAGGCAGTGACCAGTGTGCATATTTGGGGGCTGCAGGCCAAGGTCCCCCAAGACCCCGCCGTCCTGTACGCAGCAGCGCTGGACGAGCGCGCGGACTACGAAGCCGCCGATTTAGCTGACGAGATCCAACAGCGCAACCAGGTGTCTGCCGTGATCAACGCCCACGTCCAGGTCAGCGGCCGAGGCGAAAGTTTGCAGAATCGCATGCTCGTGGTTCAAAAGAGCCACCAAGAGGAAACCAAGCCCACACCCAAGGGCGAAATACCCCTTAAGAAGGAACCGTCGACAATGCCTGTGGAGTCCGCCTCACCAAAATCTACGGCCCAAGCGACCAAACCCGCCGCCAAACAGCCGACGCAGGCCACGATATCCAGGACTCCAGCCCGACCTAAAGCAACCCGGCAATCGCAGGCGGTGGCGACAAAGCAATCGGCCTCGCCAGAGCCCACATCCATTGCTAACGCCGACTCCAGTGCCAAAAAAACCGATGCCTATATGAAGGTTGACAAGTCCAGCAATGGGGACAATGGTGAAGATAAAGAAGAAGAAGAGGCAGATGATAATGATGGCGAAGAGGCTATTCAAATGCAACGACGCAGGCCCAAACTTACCAAACGTTCGCGCGTGGCAATTCAAGACGAATCCGAAGACGATGATAGCTCTGCTCAGGCTGCCGAAGAGCAGTCACCATCGCTGTCGGCAGCTGCGGAGGCAACGACCAGTGCAGTCCCAGCTACAGCAAAACCCCGCAAACGTCGCAAAGTGAAGAAGACGCATACCTACCAAGATGAACAAGGCTACCTTGTAACCGAAGAAAAAGATGATTGGGAGACATGCTCCGAGGCCGATGAGCCCGTGGCGCCACCCACCAAACCACCCCCCGGTGCTCCGCCCAAGTAAGTACCCTTGCCATATTTAAACAGTAGTCAACCAACTCTGTTGGCTGGAATGCACGCGCGATGGCATGATGTATTGGATTTTTGGTGGCCCTTCCGACCAGTGTACACGCCTTTATTTTATTAACCAATTTTCCGCTTATGCCCACTGCCTATGCTATGGGCACCGTCTCATTAGACCCAAGAGCAGCAAAGTAGCTGCCAAGCCACAGGAACAACGAAACCTGTTTAGTTTCTTCAAAAAGCGCTGAGCATCGTCGCGCTGGGCGACCTGCAGCAGTGCCAGGCATTACAAACACACAGCATTGATGACGCAGGTAACAAGGACACACAAGGCTATTGTACGGAAATAAACAGTGAGTGGCTTAGGCGACAGGTCTTTGGCTTGAGAGACGCCAGCAGCGGACACCAAGGTGGGTTTCGAGCCACAATATAGGGAACAAAAAGCATACCTTGATTTAAAGTCCAGCATTTGGCCCAACGTCGCGGTAACCCATAAAGGCCATCGCCTGCATACTTGCTTCGTCTCCCTGAAATGATGGTTGCCCATGAGTGGGTTTAGTCTTAAAAATGCAACCCCTCTATAAACCTAGTGACAGTCCAGTGTAGGCCATAAAAAGCGCAGGCAATCGCAGGCACGGATTCCCCGAGTTTGTCGCATGCTCCAACCTCGCTTCAGCATCCTGGCTGCTACCATTTAGTGCCAAAGACCACTGCCTTGGGGTCCAGCGGGATTCCCGAGTTTGGGTCGATGTTGTGACGCTGGAGGTTGCGCTGGTGGTAAATCTTGCGCGCCTTGTCGAACCCGCAGTTGTGAGCCCTCATAATTGCCTGGAGCTCCTCGGTGCGATCCAAACCAGCACGGGAATCCCCGTTGGCAATGTTCTCGGACAGGTCAAAGGTTGCACTGGAGAACCCTGCCTCCAAATTGGCCTGAAAACTGCCCGACGCATTGGTGGCTGTGGGTCGATAGCCGCCTTGACCATAATACCGAAGCGGATTCAGTCGTTGCAACCAGGAATGCCCCTCGGCATGGATGGCATCATTTGTCGGCTGTTCCAATTCCCGCGGCTGCCGATGCTTGTACCAGATATGCACCAGGTACCACAGCGCTGACGTGCGTAGCCCAATATCATGCCCATGATTGGCACCGTCGATAGCATCCCAGAGAAAACGCGCAGTTAGCATAGTGATATAAGATGAAGCTCAAGTAGCGCAGGTTACGTTTGGGCCTAGCATTGAGCACAGAACTTGGGACAGGAGTGCCATGGTCAACTTACTGATGGCCGCAAGTGGGAGAAGGTACACGACGGCATACATGGCGTACACACAAGCGGTGGTTTACGGGTACAACCAAGGAACGAGTTGCGGTATTGGCCACTACGCAAGGCAATGGCAGGCATGAGCAGAAGCACCTTGGGGCTGGCTCGCTTGGCCAATGGAGTTCTGTTGGTGACTGTTGATAACGACAAACGCTTCCAGCACCACTAATGGGAGGTATTCGGACAAACGGTCGATGGTAATGCGAATGAAAAATTGAGGATAATACGCACCTAGCTCACCGACCGACCCATAGAACAAGCATTGTAGTGCGCGGCAGGTGCAAAAGGTTGAGACGCCTCTTCGATGCCAAGCTTGGAGCAGTATAGGCCATAGGAGCAGGCTTGCGTGGGCCCCTGACCAGGCAACAAAGGTATGGACGACTTTGGGCTTCCTTTATGCGCACGAGAGCACGAAAGCTGACGTGGCCCAGGGTATCACCTGCCTAATACCCAGTATCAGGTGATTACGTTCATGCTTTCGGCAGAGGTGCTCAAGCGGTAAATAAGCCTTGGGTGCTTCGCGCAGCAGTCAACTCCCCCAAAGCACCAAAGACTCCCGGTGCCTCGCATTGCTAAAGCATGGCCATTGCAGTGACCTCTCGACTCGGTTAGTTCAATTGAGCGACACTCCTGCCTTTCTATTTACCTCGTCAGCAACATGCCCTTGCGCCATAATTCCTTGCGACTGACCCACGGGGGCCAGGTGCGTTGGCAAGCGATCACCCGGGCCTTCAGTGCGTCTAGTCGTATGGGTCAGCCCACGGACGGATTCAAGGTGGACGTGAAGCTTGTGGCACGCCTGCGCAAAGAGTTGCAAGTCCCCATGGCCAAGGCCAAGGACGCCCTCACGCACTGTGAAAACGACTACGCCAAGGCACACGCCTGGTTGCAGGACGATATGCTCAAAAGTGGGGCCAAAAGCGCTGCCAAGCTCGCCGACCGCGCTGCAGGCTGTGGTCTCGTATCAGCAGTGTCGCTTAACGCACCTAGCAAAGGGCTATCGGCTACTCGGCCACTGGGCGGCTTGATTGAGGTAAGCGATGCTTGTCTAGGTTAACTTACAGGGGACGGCAAGGTCATGCTAGCATTCAACTTTTGCTTTGCAGACGCAATTAATTTGGGGATACATTGGCACTTGGGCCTGATATGGCACCGTTTAACCTGAAGTTGCTGTATGCCTTATATCTGTGGATTTTGTGATGATCCATCCAGTTGAGCTGCGAGACGGACTTTGTTGCCCGTAACCAACTCTTTCAAGGCCTTGCCACACGTATTGCTGCCAGTGCAGCGCACATCAACGCCACACCTACGGACCACCGGTCTACATTTGCATCGCTAACTTCTGATCAGCTCCTTGGTGCTTCACTCGCAACAGAAGATCTGACAGCCCTCACCGACATGACAGTGCAGGATGGCATCGTTGAAGTGATTGGGAAACTAAAAGAGAATATTGTGCTTCGCCGCGCGGTGACTGCCTTGCCACTCATCAGCATCGATGGTCATATGGTAGTGGGTGCTGGAGCTCACGGCGGCGATAGTCCAACGACCGGTAAAATTGGAGCACTCTTGACAGCATCGTACCAAGCCCCCGATGGAGTGCCAACGGACCACATCACACAGTTAGCGGATAAAATTGCGCGCATGGTGGTGGGGTTTGATCCCCAGTATATCACTGCCCAGCAAGCCAGTGGTGAAGCAGACCCATCCACCGTTCTTTACAACTTGCCTCTGTTGGGAAGCCAAGGTACAGTCGGTGAAGCGCTGCAAAACCTAAAAAAGCAGCACAAGGTGACCATGATTGTTCATGGCTTCCAACGATTTAGCGCCTAACGTAGCATCGAGTCCGCACCTTACTCCTTTGACCCAGGATTAATAAAATATAGATGCGATTGCCTTGACTCAGTTGGTAGCTAAACCGCCCCTGATGCGTTATTCATAAAGCTATTGTCTCCCAACTTGGTGGAGGCTGGGGAGCAGGAAATCACCTGACTCCCTTGGCCCCACCCAGCTGGCATCAGTGAGCTGCTAGGGCTTCGCAGCCCCGGCCGCACCCGCGGGCCAACTATTTAAATACAAGCCCTTAGCCATCGAGGCAAATTAAGGCTTGAATAAATACCTGTTATTGCTACACCATTTATTGTTGTTGGTCCTGCTCGGCCGAATTTCGTGACACTATCACATGACCATATGCCTTGCCACACCATGGGCTTTGTCCCAGGCTGGGTTGCCCTGCTTCATGGCTGTTGCACACCACTCAGTTGTAGCTGGGGTGCGCGGTGCACCTGTAATGGGTAAGCGCTGGCGGGTTAACCCATTGAGAAGCAAACTCTGAGCCTTTCGTCTTTCTTATCGTCTTACTTGGTCTTGAATCCCAGACCATTTTTATTGGTCCACCATTTCTCGCCCATCAGGTCCTTTGTCTTTCGAGCCGATTTGCTGCAATGGACATCGATGCCCCCAACGCCTTGGCCA
>JANBQA010000467.1:0-14590 GCA_027576955.1 Dimargaris xerosporica
AGCGGTCTAGAGAGAGAAAGAGAAAAATGAAGGGCGATCCTAAGGAGATGTTCGGCCGTATCGAAGTCGCACTGGCAACGCCATTCTCAGAATCTCTTATGCATTGCGGTGTGCAGGGTGTATGCTTTTATACCACGGCATGCAAAGGGGCAAGTAGCGAAAGGACCGAGGCCGAGCTGCATCGGTGTCCCCGTGTGGGTTAGGCAATCAGCGACAAAAAAGGGGAGAGCAGGGCAGTTGCTTGTTTTGGGGGCGGGGTCTGGCGTGTGCGCCAAGACGATCCGAGTTGACGCCATCGCACTGGCCTGAGAAGGGATTCTGTGGCATTAAGAGGGAGGGGGCCGGAAACGGCGCAGTACCAAATGAGACCCACCGCTTCGCATCAACGCTACCCACGTCGCTCCACACTCGGGGCCTTCACACACTTGCGCGGATGTGCAGTGCGCACCTCTCTTTGCCGCACTCTGCGCCGTATGCGTGTGTGTGAACAATACAACGCCCATACACCTATTATCTGCTTGCGCCCTTCCCCTTGCTTCCCGATACTCTCTCTCTCAATTGCTCAGCATCTATGCGCATGCGCTCGCCCTGACCGCTTCGCAAGACCTGGTTGCGCTGACAACTTAGCCCTTGCCCTGACGCACAAAAGCTGATCCACATGGTGAGAGTATGCCCAATCGCTTTTAACACCTGCCCTTGCTCTGATCCCACAGCAATTCCGCTGTGGCGTAGCGCCCATCCAGGGTACTCGCTTCTAGCTCCCTTAGAGGTTGTCGGTTAATAACCAAAGCTACTCGCCTTCAATCATTTCCTTCATCTGCCCGGTATTCCTCACACAATCAACGGTAATGAGCATGGACGAGGCAAACGCTTGGCCTTAACTGGCGGAGCAGGTTTCTTACGGCACGGGGTTTCCCCAGCTTCCTCCTTACACTTTCTTGCACCTGCACAGCGATTCAGGAGAATGTCATCAACAAAGAACGAACCAAAGCGTGGGTGATAATCGGTTGGCCATACGGTGAGCGTAAGGACACGATGCAACACTATGGGGCACCACCATCACTGACCGCCTGCCACAGTGGCCCTGAGGTATCGGTGCCATCAAAGAGCGCGGTGGGGAATGCGTGAACCGATTAAACTGGCTCTTTGTTCTTTTCTTCAGTTCTGCCCGGGCTGATGACCAGCCGAGCCTCCCGCCCAGCTGGCATTTTGCGCCTTGCGACAAATGCAAAGCACTGGGCCGCACCCACTACATGAAACAAAATTGACGACGGGTGATAGATCAGACGGGTTGGTCACACACCCGTTGGTACCATTCTTGCTCGTTGACTCTCCGGGGTGTGTGCCCTGCATCTAACCACGATGCTAGTCGCCGTAGCCGGCTGTCGCTGAGGCGCTCTATTTTTGCGCATTTCAAGCAACGCGCTGCCAATACTGGCGCTGTAGTTTATCTTCCAACTGGCAATCTCTATCATGCACCCGACCAAACGCTGCTAGCGTGGGGGTCCTTGAGCAAACTTGGCGCAAACCGTGTAACTGGCAAAACGAGGGGAAAGAGCAACTTTTAATCGCTTGGCGTCGTGTTTCAAGGCATCGAAGGCCATTGAGCAGCGGTTGAAGCAGGATAATTATAGCACGCACAGCTTTACCCACTGATAGAGGTTTATGCAATGTCTCTTGATTTTGCATATCATCCTGCTGGTATCATTCATGGACACAGTGAATAAATTGTTTTCAGAGTACGCAGCCCCTGTGCCCGAAAGCGGGGCCAATACAATGGTCCACAGGGTAAAGAGTGCACCCAGGGGAACTAATCGACTTGCCAGGGCATGCTTGGCCTCTAAGTGCCTCTACGCTGCAGTATGGCTGCTATCAAACGCAGGCGTCTGTTGCCATTAATCTCTTGATACAGTGACCGCTGCCACTTGGTAGCTTTGCTCACAGGATGGCCAAGGAAAAACACGCATCCTGCTTTGGCCAGCCGTGTGTTGATTCCGTTGCCCGATTCCGCCTACGAATGCGAGTGTGCTTGCGATAGCCATTCCAGGAACCCATGCGGTTTGCATCTGGCAAGACTCCCAAAGGCTACCAGAGAGTCAGGTTTTGCGACAGAATAGAGTAGAGATCCAGGGCCTGCGCACATGTGAGAAGCGGATAACAGCACACTGGCTGGTTCGGGAGAGTCGCCGGGGTTGGACTCGATGGCCACGCCGATCTTTGTAGCCTTTCTTATCCATCGCCACGCTAAAAATAAACGCATTGTAACTTGTTTATCCCTGCCCACCCCTCTTCCCCCTTCAGGACAGTGTCACTTTCTTTTCCTTTTGCGGCCTTTCGCCGGCGTTACTTTTTATATTTGAAATAGTCGATTCACATATTGAACATTCGACAGTTGTTGGCCGTGGCCACTCGGGTCGGTTCGTCAGCCACATCAAACAAACCATTAAACTTTGCTCTGGACCCCACGCGCCTTTTCTTGTCCTCTATTGACCAGCCACCAGTGCTTTGGCCCATGCATAGCGCATTGGGACCGAAGTCGGCCGCTTGTTTGTGAGGAGGTGGTTGGGAAGACAATAGCCAGAGAGCCCATTGGGTTCGCCGCCACTAGCATCCCTGGCAAATCCGACGCTGCACTGACATCCAGGGGAAAAGGAATAGCCAAGAGAGCAGAATCGGGGTCGGCAGCGGCGGAAACGAATTAAGAGAAAACTAATAAATGTTTGGACCGCCGGGTCTATCGGCCAGCTGAGGCGTGGCCAAATTGAATATCAGATGGATGACGGACCAGTCGGCTAAATCAAGGCTAACGTTCTCATGAGCAGTAGTCGGGGCAGGTCAAGCTTGGTCTCTTTTTGGCTCAAAAAAGGGAATCAGTTATGCACGTTTGCCCCCAATGGCTGTCCTGGTAGCGCGGCCTCGAGCTCACGTATCTGTTTTTTTTCAATGGCCCAACGTGTTGGCAATACCAGCAGCCGATTTGTTGACGTCGCTTGGTCCAGAGTGTTGCGCATTGCAGCCAGGTGCCATGGCCAGCTGCCAAAGGGTGATTGTTGCGTAAGCACTTGGACGCACGATCGGTCCAACTTGTTTTGGTCAGCGCCTTGCCACCCAAATAAAACAGACGACAATGGGTTGCTGCAGGTCTGACTTGTCGTTCTCTCTTCCTGGCCGACTGCACCTTTAATGAAGTCATATTCATGCCGCATTAATCCGCGCTGACGGCTGGTTACGGCGTCCAATCATTGCATGCAAAGTCATTATATTAATATAGTGATTTCTGGGGGCCACGCCTTCAAGAGAAGAAAAGGGAAGGGGTACATATACGCCGCCAATGGATATCAGTATCTAATCGGTTCCCTCTAGGCTAACGCCAGGTTTGGAAAGGGTGGGAGCCTGCGCCAGGAACCGGTCTTCACCCAAAGCCACTGTTGGCCAGGTGTGCAACAAGCAGTCAATAGCAGCGCGTGGCTTTTGACCATCAACCATCTACTGCCATCAGGACAAAGGGTGGAATTGCGGACACCAGGACAGAGCAAAAGAGCAAATGGGCTGGAGTAGACAATGCCATCCCATAGCAACAGCACATGGGCCTATTGGCTGCCGTGGCTTGTTTGTCGTCAGCAAGCCACGTATTACCCTAACGTTACTCGGGCTCTCGGACTTTCTTTTTTTCTCAGAGCGGCGCTGGCTAAAGCAAAAGCCGGGTGACGGGGTTCCTGAAATGGCAGGCGGATACCAGCCAACGGCGACCGTGGTGTGGAACTATATTCTTTGCGCACTCAGCGCAGTGGATATGTATGCGTGCCCATGGTGCCGCTTGCCAGCCAAACCGTCTACATGGCCATGGTTGGTAGCTGTGGTGGCCTTTTTCTTTGATTGGCGATGGGTTGGCAGCTTTTCCATGCGCTGCTGGTTTCTTATGCTTTGCCAGTATTAACTGGGCCTTTTTTCAGGCCAGTGATGCCAATGGGATCAACGTTGCCATCTAAAATGTTGGGCGGTTCAGGTTTCAGTGGGTATGGGATCGTGGGGTTCGTAGGGCCTTGCACACGCTTTCGTTAGAAAGCACGCGATAACTAGAGCAGGTTGTTCTCCTCAGGGCCAACTGCAGGTGCAAAAACAACCTTAATGACAAACACCCAAAAGCTCCATAAGCTAAGAAAAACGTCCAGGTGCAAATGCGTGCTTTTTGCAAAAAATGTATGTCCATTGCTTTTCTCCCTGGGACCAGCGCTAAAAACTGATTTTGCTGTCACATAATCACCGAGACCAAGCATTAGGAATCAGGTTTTTGAACCGTGCAGCTGTTCAATTATCAGCCTCAGCGTTCATACTATGCATTAATAAAATCAATGGTTTTCGAAACATTTGTTAGCACTGTAGCACGCTCTCAGATGCGCGCTATCCATTGAACTGAGAGCCATTTGGGGTTTTATTTGCTATATCTAGAAGTGTTTAGCATATTTTGTAAATTATTTGTACCTATCATCTATATCATATTCATCTAATGACAAGTCGGGATCATATTCATCTGATGACAGATCGGAGCCAGATGAATCAGCTTGTCACCCAATGGGCTGGGTGGGCCAAGGCAGCCAGTCAGGGCCGCCTAGCCAACCAGGCGCTAATTGGGCAAGGTGAGCTGCTATGGCTGCGCAGCCAGGCCTGGCCTAGAAGGATGAGCCTACTTAAGTAGAGTCAGGCCCCGCAGCCTGCATTACTCAGGCTTCCAATAAATACCTATCCTTAATTTAATCCACTCGTTGAAGGCTCTGCTCGGCCCTTATTTTGTGACAAGCTGAAGAAAATAAATCTCGAGTATTTTCTTTTGGAAAAAAATGAACAATTAGCCTTGAATCGTGGTTAAAATCACCACTCTGTGCACACTTCCCTAACAATATTTCACACCGTGCTGTCTTTTCGTCATTCCATGGTTCAGGATCAGTAAGAAACTGACGAGAAAAATGTCCGCCAAAACAAACGATGTAGGATAAGACATTAGCAATTTGTAGCAGGTGTATATCAGTGACATATCGACTCTTTCTTTGCCCTACTTATCATAATGGGTATCATACACCACTTCCTTATAATTTTTAAGTCGTCGCGCAGTGGCATATACGACAATAAATTCAAAGTAGTTGGGCTTAAAGTCAGAATGTGCTTGGGCAGCCGGAGTAGAGCCAATCATTTCACCAATTGCTTGTGCAAGTTTCAAGGCTTCAGGATGTCCGCGGGACTCCAGCATCTGGCCGATAATCCAGGGAATAGTATTAAACGTCAGCACATTGCTAAGAAAATAGCACAGCTGCTCAAGATCATTACCATCAATAACCTCCAACCAGAAATGAAGCACAAACGCATAAAAGTTCTCAGGCAGCACGGGAATATCAGCTATTGGTGTATGGTTAGTGGAACCGGGTCGTGGTTGTCTTGGTGCACAGCGAACACCTGTTCAGCAATGGTTCAAAAGTTTTCTAGAAGGTCGTCGCTCTTCAGCATTGCAAACAGCGCTCTAATTACGTCCATGATGGTTTCAGTACTGGCTGATAGGCCAAGGTTGATAAGACTATGTTGAATTCTGTCAGGGGCAACCTCCTCACTCGAGAGTTCAATATCACGCCAAGACGCTACGAAAGGGGGCAAGTCCTCTGTCCGAATGTGTGTTTCTGGTAAGCATCAGGATGCTTATGGCCAAGTACGTTTTGGAGTTTAGTACCACTTTTGAAGTAAAAAAGGAATCGGAAGACTGTTGCACGAAGTTCCACCTGGGCACCAGCTACCAGAGTGCGTAGTCTTACTAGATTGTGTGATTCTCCTGTTCCTGCAACTGGAGGAAATTGGAGATCCTCGCGTAATTTGGCAAATGCCTAAATTGAATCACCATGTCATATAATAAAAGGTAATTGGTTTTGGTGTTAATAAGTTGTATTGTACTGGTTGGCCAGTTGCAGGGCAGCGCCGCCCAATATGTGTAGCAGTACCTGTCTGTTATGAAAAAGCTCTGCCATAAATATCAAATGATAGCATGTAGGTTGCATACACTTACCTTGCCACCAAAATAGAGTCTATCAGCCTCATTCACAACATCTTGTGGCAATTTAGCTGTTTGACTGAATTGCTCCTGGGCACCCTTTTGTTGCTCAGATTCAATTGTCAATACCATTTCAGAAGGTGAGCCAAGCGGCATTAAGCTTTACCCATCCACAAAGTTTGCATACGGACGCACTGCCACAGAATCCACATCCTGTTGTGGTGGGAACAGCGGTTGCCATGTTAATGACAGCCACCGTGGCCAACAACCAGACCGAGACACGAGCCATAACGAACAGGGTGTCAATGAGTGCGCGTGGGATGGCAGAAGTGGAGAAACGAGGCATTGTAAGGCTGGGCCGACAGGGAGCAAGAAGGGTGCGCTTGGCGCAAAGAGCACAAGAAAGAGGACGTCGAGTGGCAGTGAGGCAGCAGGATAGTTGAATAGCTGGGACAGAGAAGGCTGGTGGTGTGAAAGGGTGAGGAGGGTGCCAAACCCAGAGGCATTTATAGATGCCCAGCTCAGAGTCTGGTCCTGGTGATAGTTTACTGCCTTATTTGTTTAATGCCGTGTCATCTACATCACCAACCACTGCAAACCTATGGACCAAGGAACGCCGGGGTGGGTGGAGCAGCCGGTTAGCAAAACTTAGTCCTTTGCTCCACTCCCAGTGGTGGCGAAGCAGGACGCCCCATGAACCATAAACTTTGAATCGTGTAACTATTGGCAAATGGTTCACTGCCGGTTTTTTCATCTGCTTTTGTGTGCCGTATGCTGTAAAAGGGCAACCGGTGTGAATACTGGATGCGTACAAGGGTCGCAACATGTTATCAGCATTAGTTAACCACCTGTCTTCGCTGCCTCTATTGGTCATTAAGCAATGCTTGAACAAAAATGTAAAAAAAACACAGCTGTTGTTGAGACAAGCCACGCTTCATTCACACATTTTTGTCGCCAATGGCAACAAATGGCGCCCTAGGACAAAAGTGACACGCTGTGATTGTTATCCCTTGCCACTAGGGCCCGTCTCTCTTCCCTTTTCTTTTTCAATACCGTTTCCCTTTGATCCTGTTCATATCAGCTCAAACCAGCCAGGGCGGCGAGGCCCTTGCCATGGACCACAAAGCTGTACCACAACCCATGACCAGGTGCCGGGTGGTATCGTTGTACAAGGCGCTGTTGGCGACCAAGCGGCTGCCTCGTCTGGCTTTTGCGCTAATTATCCGACGGCAAGTGCATGGTTGGCAGGGGCACTTGGCCTGGTGCATTCTTGAAGCACTGGGGCGTCTCATTGTCGGGCTATTATTATCCATCGGCGCCATTCACCCACCAGAGCAGACTAGTAACGCCCAGTACGCCTGTTAGTCACACCCCCTCACACTCACGTCTGGTAGCTAGCATGTTGTTGCCGAGGCTTGCGGTGAAAAGTCATAACATGGGGCAATGGTGTCCAAGCGACGACACATTCAGGCACATCAGCTTGCGGTAATGGCTGTTTGATAGAAACTGGAGCGGGCCTGGGCGATGGACAACTGCAGGCGAACTAAATTAGGCAGGGTGGGCCAGAGCCACAGATGCCTGAAAGACGATGCGCAGTGACCAGGTGACCTGGGCTGGCAGGCGCGGTAAAAGTTTCAACCCCAGAGCCCAATGACACCATCTTTCCTTATCACCTCGATAGGCTTGGCTGCCTTTGATGCTGACGTAATATGCTTGCGCTGTTGGCAATGTTGAACATTAGTCTTTAGCTGTACTCATCACTTTGCAACCCGCATGGCCGTGTTTCGTCAGGGTCTTGACCTGCATTACCGCAAGGCCCGAGGCACCGTTGTCAAACAGGTGACCGAACGTAAGTTGGTCGTTTAGATTGGGCTATGGGGAGTTCTGGGCGCATCTGGTTGACGGTGCATTGCAAGTTGCCTGACTGTGAGCACAGCATAGTCTGCAAGAGCATCAACGCAATTGGTACTGATGCGAATTGCCAGGCTGGCCAGTCATTCTGCGCCTCCGGGATACGGCCGTATACTGGCGCTGTTATGGTTTTGTTAGATTACGTCCGCACCGATATTCCGTGCCTTTCACCAAAATGCCCGCAAGACCCACCTTGTTACCAACGAGACGCTCGCCATTCAGCCCAGGCGCTGTTAAACAAAGACGCCAGCCATTATTGTATCCCGTCCACTGCGGTAGGTGCATGATGGTATTGCTCAGTATAGGCGGTTAGAGGAATGTGGGTGGGACATTACTAGGCCTTCAGACGCTGATAGTCAGCGTCTATACTGCTTTGCTCTTGTGCTAATTCAACACCAAACTGCCTTTGCATGATGCTGGGCTTGGATATTTATTGAGGGAACGCTTGATGCTAGGTCATTGCTCGGTACGTAGAACTCTTGGAGCAGCCCGAACTCCATAGCCTTGTTTTTTGCCAAACAGCGCTGCAGACGGTACGTGCTTCTCTCTTGACACCACTGCTTTCAGCACACGGCTTACATGGATGGGCATAGACCATACCACGTGGGTGAACTTTTCCTAATACCCAGCGTGCTTTTAATCGACAATCCATGGATTGACTCGCTACCCTCTCGGACGGCAATTGTAGCTATGCAACCGTGATCGATCCCGTACCTGCCGTATGGTCCGCAAAATTGTAAATGACCCCCGCCGTCACAGCGTCGTGTTCTACAATGCTACCTTTGCTGAAACCCAAACGCCACGTCGCCCTGCGGAAACCCTGACTGCCAAAGATCGGCGCGCGTTAATTATTGCGGCGCAGTGGTACCGGCTTCATCTAAATCAAGCTGTCCCAGTCGTCATTGTGGTGGACACGGTGGGTTGTAATTATATTGGGCTGGACCCGAGTTTGCCGTTATTTACCCATTGTTACTACGTTGGCTGTATTTAATTTACCGCAAAGGAGGTCGATTTGCTCATAGCGCAGCGCAACAAAGCTTAAGTCTAACCTGCCTCTTGCCTTTTTTTCGCATGAAAATTCAATTTTTGCTTGCATTTTTCTTAAGACCGAACTTCCCGAGTACCAGACATTGGCCACAGCGGATGCCACGGGTATCACCATTGTAGCCATGGTGGACTACTTGAACTCGTATTTTTCGGGGGCCAACGCGCTCAACGAACTATTTATTTCGATTCGTGACGCAACTGAAACCGAGTTCGATACCACAAGTGGTTTACCATTCGTTGGATTGGACAAAAAGCCCACATCACTGTACCGCGCTTACCCATCCATTGCCGAGCTCGAACGCCAAATTAAGCATGGGACCTTGCTCAAGGGAACGCTGCGCGTGCGGGCCCGACAACATGACTCAGCCCTAGTCCAAACCACTTTACCCAACGGAACCGATATCGCCGTGGCCATTCAAGGACAGCACGCCATGAATCGTGCTATTCAAGGCGACACCGTGGCCATCCAACTGGTGGACTGTGAGCAAGTAGCGCTTTCAACGGATAAGGAGGATAGTGATGGGTCTGACAGCTCAGATACTGAACCTGAGTTGACCATGGGTACGTAGGATCTATGCAAACTTGGCCTGGTGACATTGGAACAGATATGTGGGTTACGCTCTACTTCTGTGACCTATTGCTCCAAGAAGATGCCCTACCTTTACACAAGCAAGCAGGCCAAGTGAGGGATTAGCGTGATGAGTTGGCCAAAGCCGCTGTCACCCAACCTAACCCCTCTGGATGCACTGCTTGAGACCACGTATATCTGGATACGAACCCAATTCATGGCAAGTAGATCAGGTTACGCACTACGGCCAAGTGGTTGGTGTCGTGAAGCGCCGCTGGCGTCCCTACGTGGCTGTCATCCAGCAGGACGGTGACCAAGGCCTATATCATTTGGCCATTCCACTCGATCCCGCGATTCCTAAAATTCGGATCCGCCATCACGAGGTGCGACTTATTTTGGACCAACGCATTGTGGTACGCATTGATGACTGGCCACTCGATTCCATGTACCCACAGGGACACTTTGTGCGAGCGCTGGGCGAAGTGCACAGCCTAGACGCTGAAGTCGATGCAATTTTGGTGGAGCATGGCATTGCCACATCGCAGTCGTCTTTGGGGTTTAGCTCGGCGCTGCTACGCGAACTACCAAAGCACTCGCCCCCTGAGCAGCCCTGGGAGCCCTGCGCCGAAGAGATTGCGCGTCGACGTGACCTGCGGACATCCCACACAATCTTTAGCATTGATCCGCCCAACTGCCAGGACATTGACGACGCCATGTCCGTTTGCGAACTAGAACCTGGTCTGTACGAACTCGGGGTGCATATCGCCGATGTTTCGTATTTTGTGCCCGCCCAATCACACACAGATATCGAGGCTAGGGCCCGGGCGACAACTATCTACCTCGCTGACCGGCGGTTTAACATGTTGCCAGCAGTGCTGAGCGAAGGGATCTGCTCGCTGCATCAAGGCGTTGACCGGTATGCAGTGTCGGTGATCTGGCAAATGGACGAGCAAGGCCATGTGCGTGATTGCTGGTACGGTCGTACGGTGATCCATTCGTGTGCGGCGCTCGAGTACCAGCAAGCCCAGGCGCTGTTGGATGGCAAACTGCATGACCCGGCGCTAAGGGACTTTGACGCGTCACTTGCGTCTAAACTTATTTCTTGTCTGACCTTGCTTGCCCAACTGCTGGAACCTATTCGGCACCGGCGGTTTGCGCGGGGTGCGTTGTCACTGGACAGCACCGAGGTCAAATTTGAGTTTGCCTCGTCGAACCATGCTATTGAAGAGATCAAGACGAAGGAGACACTGCCAATCCACCGTATTGTGGAAGAAGCGATGGTTGCTGCAAACGCTGCCGTTGGCGCCTACCTGCACCAGCACTGCCAACCGTTTGGGTTGCTGCGTCGCCACCCGCCACCGGTGCCTTCCCATTTCGATCGATTGTTAAAAGCTGCCAATGCCAAAAAGTCGGGCCAAGGTGTGGTCATTGATCCATCCTCCAATTTGTCGCTGGCGCGGTCATTGGACTCTTTGACCAAGGTGTTTCGAGGCGAGCGTGAAATCATACGGTTGCTCAAAGCCATGGCCACGCGCGCCATGTCTGAAGCAGGGTATCTGACCGTGGGGCAAGCGGCTGGGCCAGGCGACCTGGCCCATTACGGCCTGGCTTTGGACTACTACACCCACTTTACGTCACCCATTCGCCGGTACGCAGACTTGGTGGTTCACCGTCAGCTGCTCGCTGCGCTCGCTACGGCAACGGCCATGGCATCTGATACTTTGCGCCCATTACCCTCCGAGGCCACTGCCTTAGCCAGCGCGACTACAATCAACTTGCGAGAGCTCTGTGACCATTTGAATGAGCGCACGCGTGCTGCCAAACGGGCCCAGAGTGACGCGACTGAATTGTTCCAGGGGCTGTATGTGTACCAGCGCACGCATGCCAATGGAGCCCCATTGCTCGTGCAAGCCATCGTGTCCGAGATTCTTCCCCGCGGTTTGCGGCTGTGGGTGCCACGGTACGGCATTCAAGGTATCTTTTACTGGGAAACCAAAGAAGGAGAGATGCGCATTCCACGGTCTTTAATTACTGGTCGTCCAGACGATGCCGAAGACTGGGTCCTGTCGGCCAGAGCATCCCCGAGATCATCACACGGTCATCCCCCATCATCCCAAAGTGAGTTGGCTGCGACCAACAATGCTTTCAACGCCGTGCAGTTTGATTTTTCGGGGCAGCGGTCCCGACCCATGGTGATTGCGCTTTTTGATCGGGTGCAAGTGTCACTTAAGGTGGTCCCGTCACTTGCCCGTCGCCACAGCATTACACTATTGCTCATTGGCCCTGAGCAGCGAGCTTTGGGCACTCGGCACTCACCCAAACCTCAACCATCGCTACCATCAACTGATCCGCCCTCACTTAACCCTGCTGCCATTCATGCCCTGGAATCCAAGCACGGTTTGGTGACCAAGCCGTATGATACCAAGCAGGAAGAGCAACGCTCGGCTAGTATTTATGAGCTAATCAGCCAGTTTGACCACTTTTCCATTATCCATACCACGGAACCGTCCACTAGTATCTAGCTACTATCGCTAATCCAAAGCGTGCTGTAGTTGCACACATAAAGAACGCGCCATGCTTTCATGGCGGTGGCATATGTTTCTTTTTCCGTTTATCATTTTTTATTTGCACGCGCTGCTCCTTCCTACACGCACTGGGAAATTTTAATCATCGGGTGAGCAGCAAGGTGTTAGCCAGTCAAGCCATGTCCACCACCATTTGACATAGTGACTCTCGTCCTTGCGTGGCGATGCTAGTGCATTGGAATCAAGCCTACCAGTGCTGTCCTCATTGTGGGTCCGCGGTTGGACTAACAATGGCTGGCCCTCGTCGTCGGTGCCGTCGTCAAGGGTGCTGTGGTCATGGTCACTGGCAATGCTACCGCTATCCTGGTCCACTGGGTCGTATATCCTGGCTTCATGGCTCACTGCTGGTATTGGTCATAGATAGTGCCACATCCGTTCAGGTTAGCCATGGTTAGAAATAGCAGTCTCAGACGCACTATTTTATATAAGCAGCTGGAGCCAATCAGCAAAGAGGCCTCGTAAGCATGAACAACAGCACAATTTAGGCAGCCAGCGATACCCTTACGTTGCTCTATCGGTTTGCTATACCGCGCGTGGTTATGCCGGGCTTTGGTTAGCAGGGCCTCTACCACCATCATGCCATAGCCACAGTGTCCATACACACCAAAAGAGAGGTTGGAGCACCAAGTGCCCATTGCACGACGCCGGCGTTAGCATTTAAAGCGATGGCGAGTGCAGTTCTTTGGTTACTGTCTTTAAATGTTCCAGAGGACCAATACCTGGGTAGGAATGGGCGTTGGCATTTGGGCCACAAGTGCGGGGTTACCTAGAGCTGCTACTTTATTCTGGCGGTCAGCGACGGTGCCGAGGGCCGGATGGCTGTTAGTATCAAAGGGTGGCATGGGGAGAGACAGCAGAGGCCCCTAATAGCGGTGTGCAATGGTAGGTGGTAACTATTCATAAGAGTGCCAGCATCGCCGTGGTCTAGGTGTAAAGTCAACCAGAGTGAGTGCACCCACCGAGTTATACGTTCCCTGCGCAAACCACAAAGGCCTTGTCGCCAGAACGAGAGCCAATGGGCGGCACTTCACCACGGCTCGGTGCGATGGCCACTGCCTGAGCATGACTCGCGATTACGGCTCCCAGAGATCACAGTCCTGGAGCTACAGGCTTACAAATAGCGTTCAAGCTGACCACTGGCAGCGCCCTGGGCCCGTGGTTACACAGCCTTGACATCCCACTGTGGACGCGCATTCATTGTCTTATTGTCCGCTGCCAGGAGGTGGACCGCCAGGGCTCCAATCATCGCTTGGGTGACCCTTGCGGCTCATTGACCAGCCGACCAGGTAGAAAAAGAAAGAAAATCGGGAGCCAGTCGCGCGGGAACAGGGGCAATGCCACCCTTCAAAGCACCAGACCTGCCATCGATCACCGGTTGACCCAGTTACGCATGCTAGCGTTAAGCAGTATAAGATGGTTTGGTGAGCGAGCAAGCATTTCAAGATCACTGTCGAACTCACTCTAGCGATTGTCCATAGACAACGAGCGCATCGGTAGAGGCGTCAGGCTCCAATGATATGGCGGTGCCCCGGCATCTCCCAAAGGCTTACAAACATAGGGAATCATTGGTGATTGTTCGGGCCGATATCGACCGCTGGCGACGGCAATCGCTGTAACAAACACTGAGCAGCTAGCGTGACTGGTTGGCTCATTTTCCGGACAACAAAAGCGTGCCCCAGGCCTTGACGGTTCATCTTGCTCTCGCTTGTTCTATCTTTTTCTTCAACCTGCCATCACGACCATGTCACCACCGGACCTAGGCACTAGTGGCGGAGTGCGCGCATATTTTTTGGGGGGGGTCAGTTTTAGGTCAGGAAACTTTCAGGCCTGGGGCAATTATCGGCCTGAGCAGACCCTTGTGGGCCTTCACACTCACCGGCACCTCTGGTTACACTTGCACACCGGGCGAGTGGCCAACGTGGGGAGACAAGGAAGCGCGCCGAAGAAAACCAAACAGCCCCCACGAGCCTGGGCGGTGATGGTGTGGCAGGCACTGGTTGGTGGGCGAGGGCCAGAGCGGAAAGAGGGGACCGCAGCGGCCATTGGAGCGGGCTTGGGCCGATCGACGCATTTGGTCGGTACCACGCCGTCAGACTATGAGGGCCCTCTGGTCACTCCTTGGGCGCTTCTTTGTCCTTGCTCGTCTCCCTTCGCCCACCCACCATTGCCCACGTCGCCGTGATAAATGTGGATCACTGGACCTACTCTGCTGGCCATACCCTTGCTCGCTCGCTCCCACTTACCATTGGTTATATATAAGCCCCCTTCCCGCCGACGTGGGTTACAGCAGCTCACTGATCTCTCTTGTTCATTTTTTTTTCGTGTCGTTGCTGCACATCCCGCTCTTTGGCTTTTACTAGAACGTTCTATCCGCTCATCTGATTGAACCTTTACTACAAAAGGATGAGACTCTTTGGTTTGCTGGCCAAGGCGGCCGCAGCCGTGACT
>JANBQA010000468.1:0-14589 GCA_027576955.1 Dimargaris xerosporica
CGGTGTAGTGACGAGTCATATGGGGCCATGCTTTCATACTTCAAATAGCCCTCCTGGGAATTCATTAATATCTTATTTTTTGTTGTGACAGCGGCTAAGCTCTGCTCCTGCACTGGCCATCGCTGATAGCCGCGCCGCTAGCAAACACTCTGCCTCCTTACCGCGTGGTTAGGGTCGTACACTGTAATGACCGATACTCTCTGACCATCAGCGACCCGCCCTCTGCTAACAGCAACCAATGCCAGGGCGTATCGCCGGCTAAACGTACCGCTCTGCTGGTTGAAACAGTGGGAACCAGGGGATTATATCGAGACTTGCTTATCGCTCGCCGTCTCAAGGCATTTAACGCTAGGGCCCACCGGCGGAATATCCACTCGCAAAAAAGGTCTACGCGCGAATGTAGGGCCGGCTATGTCACTAATGACAATGACGACTGGATCAGCCATTAAATATTAAAGTAGCAAGCCTTTATTTTCTATAGCACGGCAATGCCAACTAGGCTTTGGTCGATCTCGATACCGGCGGGGGCTCAGCAGCCACGCTTCTTGTGGAAAGCTGTATTTCGAAGAAGGGCTTCACATTTGACCGCATACCTAACCGCCACTTTTTTAGAGCGTCATGCCAAGCCACACCGGGGGGTGCGGTGGTTGAGCGCTGCAGCCATGACACCAGTAGCGATAGCACCACTCCGTGTAGGAAGGACCGCGCAATAGCCTTAAAAAAGATTTCGACCAGGTTAAGTTGTATCGCCCATGCCTGCCCGCTTTCGTCTCAGATGCGCCAGGTTAAAGGGGCCAAGGGCAAGGGGAAGGGGCGCGGTGGTCAACGAAAGCACAGTAAGGCGGCGGCCAAGCTCGAATCGTTGTACAACAGCGGCCGCCGCACACCTTTTTTTCTTTCTCTCTCGCTTTCCTTATGCACATTGACCCCATTTTCTTTCGCATCCCCGATGCGTCTGCTTGGCTGTGAGCGACGATGGGGGAAATCGCAGAAAGGAGCAGTTGGCAGAATTGGCGGAGGTGGTAAAAGTGGTTGCGGCGCGTCGCCACAGCGGTTACCAGGTCAGGCGGCGAAACGCCCCGGTACGGCCAGGGTTGAGCAAACCGTTACGCCCGGGGGCCACCAGTGCGCCTCCAACGCTTGTTGCAGGGCCACTCCGCTACGACTAGGGCGCCGCCAAAATATAGATGCTCTGCACAGAAAAGCTCATGCGTCAACAATCCTGCAAACTATCCCGCGGATCCATCGCTATATTGTCCTGTTACTATGTAAGGGGCATGCCGTTTTATTGTTCTACCACAGGACACTGGTCTGCTGCACGTCAGCCGGCTGTCCATCTCGTGCAAGTGCGTTGGTTGCAGGATGGTTTAGTTGGTCCATTAGCTTACTCTGCCGTTTTGGTTCGAGCCGACCAGGCTTGGACCCTTGCCGCTCACTATGCCAGTCGAACTGCCCACACCTATTCAGTGGAGACCGCCGCACAGCCCCCGCCCATCTCTAGCGACCACAATGCTTATCCACTCGTGTCCTCGTACCGCCGCCTCTGCCGTCCGTCCTCACCAAGTGACTGAATAAAAATATCCAGACTCGAGGCTGAGGTGACACGACGGGCTGCCTTCACCTTGGCTCCCTTATGGGAACACACAAACCGTATGCTAGATTTGGACATTGGTAAAAATGAGAAAAAAAACCGACTGGCTTACAATGGAACGCCAGTTCTCACTTCTCCTCACTGCCCGCAACTATGGCGATGGACGGGTTTATCTAACTGGGCCATCCTTTCCCAGGCCCGCTGCACGGTCGGGTATAAGTACTCTCGGAAGGGACCGCTCTTCTATGGCCTGAAAGTCAGTCATAATGAGCACCGTGACCTTTAGTCTATTGGCGCTGCTGTGTCCTATTTTTTCTTCCTTAGTTTACTATTGCAGTCACTGGCAGACATCGGCGGCCGTGGTCATAGTCGACGGCTGCGGTACCGTGTCCGAATAACACAAACACTTGCATGGATCTTGGTCACTTGGTTCGCATCCTGCATGTTCAGCACAGCGCTTTACCAAGCAATTCACTCTGAACCTATAGTGCTTTGCACGTTGGAATAGCCCCTTGCGGTTCTCCTTTTAAACCTGCACCTGTCGCCCGCCACATTAATAGCGCCACACTCGTCCAACTGCAGTTAAATAGCGGGCTATACCCGGTCCAACCAAGCTGTTAAGGATCTGTCGCAACCAGTCGGTGCCATCACGTTCCACTTGCTTGTATTTCTCGCCACCAGCACGTTCTGCATCTGCCTTTCCTCCCCTTGGCCCAGTGGTCGCAGCAGATATTTTCCGCTGACGTGTAAATGTGTTGATGCATCGCTTGTTATGTGTGTTGCAGCGTTTATTAGCCCAAGTGACGCATCGAGTTTCTTCTCGAGTTCTTTTTTATGCCAGTGTGTGATTGTGTTTATCTATTTTTATCATCATCCCGAGTGTGTATTGGCCTGCCGAGCCCCACTTACGGCTACGGGGTGCACACCGCTACCCGATTAGCGGCCAACGGCGAAATCCACGCTCGTCCACGGTGGCCAAGGAAGAAAGGGCCTCATTTATTTAAGAGCTATCTGTTTCCCTGTTGGTTGGTCCACAGCTGTCAGTCGCGTTCCCAAGTTCCTATTTGGCGCATACATTGCTCTTTAGTTACACATGCTCGTGCGATCGTTTCAGAGCTCTTCCACTATCTACGGTTTAAGTTATCTGAAAGGGCTACTTCTACTTTTTAGTAACGCTTTTTTTTCCTGTGTCTAGTTGCACTCAACCACCCCACCGGCCAATAATGACTGCACCATTCCTCACAGCGTGTGAGCCCACGGCCATCGCCATCGCCGTCACGACCCCAACGCCTCCAAGGACACCAACCGCCTCGCAGCCGTTGATGAACCCCAACGCCTCTCACCGCTCGTCAGTCATAATACTGCCCTCGTCCCCTTTGCCACCACCACATAGCCCTACCCCTGACACGGCCACGGCCTGGTCTAGCCCCGACCAAACCATTGAGGAACCCAGCGTTCAGGTGAAGCAGCTGTCTGCACAACTGAACCGCTTCGAAAGTGCCTTTACCTTTTGCGTGTACGTGTTTCTCATCATCGCCGTATCGCTTATCATCGTCGTGGCTGTACCACTGCAAAACCGAACGATCCCATGTCTCATCGTGGGGCTTCTTGCCCTCGTCAGCCTAGTGGGCGTCTATGTAAGTATGCAATGGGCGTGCTAGTATTTCCCGTCATTTGGGTACCTTTGCCTCGCCCGTTCCAAGCCATGCCAGTGAGAGTAGTCAGAGCAGTACAAAGGCACTGTTGGATGGCGGAATACGGCAGGTAACGCGGGGCTCGTGGTAGAGACAAAGAGCGACCACACTGCCGATGCACAACGCCAGCTGGGAGAAGCAGCACTTGGTGACCTATCCCAGCTGTGATCATCGAGGTGACAATTTGTAGCTGGAAAAAAATAAGTGTAGCATGGGCGAACATTTTCTTTGAAAACTAACCCATCCTATCTGCCGATGCGACTTGCTGTATGCTTTACCATGTTTAGTGCATTCGGCGTCGACTTCGCCAGCTCAAGGCCAAGTACGACCATATGTCATCCATAGCTGCTGAGGTGCAGTCCTTTAGTGCTAGCACCGACCGCTTGAGCGTGCTGCCTCCACCGCCCCCATCCTACCAAGCGGCCTTGAATCAACCACCAGCGTACCCTCAGTTGTCCAAGCTCCCTTCGTACCAGTCGCTCCGACGGGAAAGCATATAGCGCTTTGCCATCATACTATTAATTGTTTGCTCTACTATCAACTTTGCTCGTTGTATAGCTCCTCGCACCAAATGCCATACTCTGTATTATACTCTTGTAACTCTGTTCATTGCTTCCACCTGCACTTGTCACGCTGCGTCTAGCGATCGTGGCCAACGACCAGAAAAGCCGGCTTAATGACAGACACTATTTGAAGAAAAATCATACTGACATTAAAAAATAGCACGTTACAGCATTGCATTGCTTTGGGAGGGGGAAACCATACGATTACCTGCTTCCATCTAGCCTGATACAGTGCTTGCTTACACACTAATGACACCAATCAGTTGGAAAAGAACAGAAAAATGACGCGCGATCGTCGGTCCAATCGTAAGACTCCACTGCCTGGAACTAACTATGACGTCGGGCGGTGTAATCGCCAGCATGGCCTGATGCACAAGGTGTGGCAGCTGGTGTTAGCAAATGTGCGCTTTCCAAGCGGCTACCAATGGGTGTCAACAGACCAGCAGCTCGGCATTAATCTTTCAACAGCAGACTAATCACTCGGTAGCGTGCATGATGCCACAGCAACAAAGGAATAAATGATAGCGGTAGTAGGATAGGTGATATGGAGAGTCACTGTTGGTTCCCATCGGTTTTTCTCCGAGACCGTAGGACAGGTGTACGCGCCACTGGGAATTCCCGCTCTTGCCCCACCTTCAAGGTAATAGTGATGCTTCCGTTTGGAGCCTACTGCAAAGGCAACAACACCTAAAGGTGACTAAGAGTTTTGACGACTGATTATCACATACACCCAAAGACCACAGAACTGTTAGCAGCCCATTATAGGGGTGGTGGTAATGAATTTGCACGACACGCGTGACCTCGCTGACAGGGTAAAGCTGATTCGAGACGATCAGTTGAACGTATTGAAGCATATAGCATCCTTGCCCAAAAGGCAGTAGCATCCGTCGGGAGCTGAGGCTGGCTTTTCACATTGGGTCGCTGATACCGCTGTGGTCGGGGTATCTAAACACGGAAAAGAAAAATGGCTTTAGGTGCTCAGTCAGCAGACCAGATCAGAGCAGAGCGACTGACTCGCCTGACACTTTTATCCTTCTTGCTCATCTCGTGGATACGCCGTAGACCATATGACCGCTGACACACACAAACTTTCTTTATTCTCAACAAGGTTGCTCATATATTTTTTGCGTGGTTGATCGTGTAATATCCACGCTGGATCAGCACACGTATAGTTTTCTTTGTGGTGCCCGTGGGATACCAGGCACTCTAATTTTCCGTCCAAGGCCCATTATCATAAGCACTGCTGGATTACATGGCCAATGACGCAGCCGCGATGCCGTATAGTTTTAGCGAACAGTACTCAGGCGCTCAATCTCACTCCTTGCCACCTTCCCAGCACAACCCATTCGCCAAGGCTTTAGCCACCCTTTATATTAGCAACGTTTATCATACAGAATATTAGTAGAGCAGCGCCAGCAAATCCCAGGCGTCATGCCAATTACAAAGAGGCAAAGCCTTGCCTTGTGCTTGGCACAATGTTAATGCTTTGCACAGCCCAATCAAGCTTGCCCTGAGTTTACCAACTGCGATGAGTACAGCATGTCTGCCAGAGTGTGGACATGACCCTCTTCTGCAGTGCCATCCACCGCAGTAGCATTAGTGGTTTCATAGGAGCTAAGGACACAAGTTGCAATGCGAGAACAAACGCTGCACCAAAATCAGCAAAAAAAGGAGAGCGTTCAGCAGTTTTTCCCACTCATATGTCAAGGCTTATATGATGACTTTGCTATTTTCTGGCTCAGAATCACCCGGAAGGTACATAAATGAGGCAGGAAACTCCAGGGTGCAGCGGTTTCTTGGCGATGGCAGCGTGTAGGACAGTTTTTCGTCCACTGTTGATGTGGGTGAATGGGCCAAGTCATGACTACGGGTGCGTGCAAACGTTGAGGACCGGTGGGACGATGCCGTAGAACAATGGGCAGCCGACACGGAGCTATGAGTGGTCAACTTAAATGAAGTCCATGGTAACCTGCTCCCACCACCACCAGATGCCGTGCGCTTTGAATGCCGGTCTTGCGTTGTGGTGGAGGGATTGGCCACCATGGAGGAAGGACAACTTTGGCCATCATTACCGCCGCTGCTACCACACAAGTACCGCCTCGCTTGGGCCAGCCATGCAAAAGAGTGCAACCGGGTATGAACATACCAAAGCGTCCCTGCAACGAGTAAAAGGCCCAGCAACAGGGGTAAAATGAATAAGCCGGGAAGCAAACTGGCAGGCCAGATGCAAAGAAAAGACACCAGCGCCAGGAATGACAAGGCGAGCGTCACCATCAGGTGCCCATGGGTGGAGCTGCGCAAAGAAGTCTGCTGAGAACGAGTGTGGTGGTCGAGGCAGGGCGGCGCATGGGCTGAAAGGCTACAGCGACTATTATCCGCTGGTTCGGCCGCTTCTGCATCATGATGTGGCGTGGCGGTCTTGCCGTCCAGCGGCAATTTATCATGAAGTATGGAAGAGATCCTTTTGTGTGATAGGGTTGAAGTTGGCGAGAGTGCCCCCTGAACGGCCGAGGCCTCTGCCACTGGTGTATGAGCGCCTGGTGATGGCGTGAATTCGTTGCAGAAAGAAGGATCAGTAGAAGGGCTGCGGGTCTCACTGCAAGAACGCCCAGGTGCCATGTGGGTGGGCGAGGGCAAAGTCAACGATAAATGGGGAAAGGGCAACTGGTGATGGGGGTAGTAGTCATGGTGGATCGGTGCGGCAGCAGGAGCAGCAACGACTGGCGGAGGCAGTCGAACCGGCGAGCCTGGTGATAGGGGGTGCAGCGTGGCTTCAGAGCTGGTCCGGATATAGCTGGCGTTTGGGATGGGGAACGCGTCCAGGGCCTCTTCCAGCTGTCGCTGGGGTGATTGGTGCACCGCGCTCGCTGTGCTGTATCGCCGCAGGTCGTACGTCAAATTGGGTTTCTGGATAACGTCCACGCACGAATAGCGGTTGTTGCTGGCCAGGCTGCCAAACGACTGGGTGTTTGGTGGCAGGTCGAGTAGCCAACTATGGTTTAGCGGCGGCGGGGTTCGCGGGCTGCTCGGTAGGAGCGGGTCCGCCCGACTGGATTTTTCAAGGGACGCCAGCGTGTCCTGCAGCGCAGCCGTCGAACGCATTATTAGGGTATGGTGCGTAGTGTGCTACTGTGGGCAGACCAGCACAAATAATAGTAGCAGCAAAAGAGACACAAATAGAAAGCTGAAAAGATGCTGGTCAGGGCCGAATAGTGATATTTGCAGCGTCACATCGAATAAGCTAAAAAAACTAAATGACCGCCGGTGAAAAACGCACACACAGAAGGATGTATACGCTCGCTGTTAGCTGCGGATAAACAATACCAGCTACACAAAAGCCACCCTCCAACCCACTGTATTTATCCCAAGATACTCTGCACAGGGCAATGGTTTGCCAACGACACCAGCCTTCTGGTCAACCCCAAATATGAAAGGCAATTAAGCGACTAGGGAGGGTCGGCGGGGGTTTGGCACCATTTATATAGGTATGCGGTGGTTTAGCTCCCCAGTGGTTGTGATAAAAGGCCGCATGGTGCTGAGCGAAATCATAATGAGGAGCGGGAGCGAGTGACGGAGGGAAGGAAGGGCAATCTTATCTGCTCGTCAGCCAGGGTTACTGAGTGCAGCCGCCGCGGTTCGTTCTCTCGCTGTTCCCTTGCTCATTTTAACCAGCGCCCGCCTGTTGTCAGATGCAGTGGGAGTGCCAAGCGAGCCGTGGCAGTGCGGGTTTCCAGTATTCAGCCAGGACGGGCCAACAGTGAACTGGGCGATCCCATCTGGCAACCAGCGCCAAAATAGGGAGTAACGGCCGCGCGAGTCCCAGCGGAATGAGGAAGGGGGTGAAAAGGTGGCAAAGACAAGGGTAAAGATTGAAGTGGCAGAGAGAAAGGGGGGAGAAGACCGCGAACCATCGTGTCGCCTGGGGGAAACGAGGGCAAGTGACCAGACCAACAAACAATGAGAGAAAAATTGGAGAATGGTGCTGGCCAACAAAGGCGGAAGAAATCAGGGATGTCCGCTCTAAAGTAAAAAATAAAGACCCTACAGTGGCTATATTAATTCAGAACGACCAGCAATGTGTGGGTGCTCGGAGCCGCCCGTAGGTAGGTTGTATCGTCAACGCCTGCAGGCTTCCATTGTACTGGTCTGCCGCCCATACGCTGCACTGAAAACTAGACGGTGGTTACCCTATTAGAACTTTGATGGCTCACTTTGCATCGGATCCCAGGTGAGCAATCCCCGATACGCGCTATGAGGGGGAGGCGTCAACCACGACCCAAAACTGATGGCCCTCCTGAATAGCCATTGGCCACAAACTGCCTTATGAAACCACTCGTCCCCAGCGCTAATCAGGGATGGCTTTGTTGCTCTGACAGCGTTGTTCCCGGACCTCAGTCCCGTCGTATTCCGGGGCCAAGCATAAAAACAAAGAATAGGGTGAGAAAGAGAAAGAAAGAAAGAAGGAAAAAAAGGGATGGAATGGATATGCTAGAGGCTCGCCAGCACAGAGCGGGAAATTGGAAAACTGTGTTGACCAAAACACAACCGGTCACATCTAATCTAAAAATACCTGTACCCACAGGAATGTTTTCGTGAGAGATGTGACAGTCTGCACCTTGTACCCTAAAACGTTGATGGCCCCACCACGGCGTTTTGCCGTATTGGCCGGTGCCAGAGCCGCGCGTGCGCCATGTTCCCCCACGTCAGTGCCATGGCGCCACGGTTCTGAAGAGGGCCATGAGTCACCCGTGCAGCTGGACACTGCCACCGGTCGTTTATCATTGCCCGATGGCGCCTCCAGTGTGGCGGCGTGGCTTCGTAGCTATGGGCAACCAAACACTGGTGCGCGATGACTCGGGTCAAGCCATGAAAGGTTGTCGGTTGGCATCGATTCGAACCAAGGCATGCTGAGCAAAAACTGGGTTCAATTCAGCCACTGTGGAGCAGAGTCGAGCTGGTCTAGGAGCGCCAGTTGGCGCCTGCAATAGCTAGATTCCATCCTGGCCAACTTAACGTTGGAATCCATCACCTCCTGCCTGCCCCACCCAAGCGGCCGCTATCTCTCTTCACTAGTTCTTTCATCGTTTCTTTCCAATGCAAGGATAGCAATGTGGTGTGCATTTGGCCTAATTCAGGAACAAACGACAGGGAAGTAGCACGCCATGCAGTATGGCGCAGTGGGTGGCTACGGGTCTATGGTCCCGCTGGCTGGAATAAGCGAATGGTGAACTGTGCAAGTCAAGCGGGTGGAGCGCAGAGAGCAGCAAGGTTTACGCCATAGGGTCCTCTATTCATATAGGGGGACTTGCCGTGTCGCAATGATTTTATAGCCAAGTTTCTCCTTTGCATACTCAATCCACAGTAGCTTTGATAGGTACAATTGCAAAGTAATAAAACCTGGAGCGTGGTGGGCGCATTGCTGCACCAGCTATGCTAACAATGGGGGATGATTTTGTTAATACCTGCGTGCGGTCAATAGGGCTCCCGTGGCGACGCTAAAGCACAAAGCTGATCCGTGTCAGCTCTGTGGTAGACAGGTGCGCCTAATGTAGCAATCGACCTGATATGATTCCTCGCAACCCTTGCTAATTTGGTAACCAGCATCGGGATGTGCGAGCAGACTTGCAAAACATTTAGCTAGTTCATCGACAATGGCACAGGCAACGTGCAAACAAAACAATGAAATCAAAAGGGTGCCGGCAGTGAGTCCAATCCTGATGATGAGCGCCGCAGTTTTGTCGTACCCACGGTTGGCCTGTCTTGGAGGTGGATGGTGTTGTATAAAAAGTAAGAAAGGATCGCTGCTTGCTGTGCTTCGAGAAATTGGCTCGTGATTGACACGAGGTTAATCTATGCCCATCGTTGCGGCCAGATCGCCTCTCGGACTAAAGGGTGACCCTGGTGTGCTTGGAAATGGGCTCCATCTCACACCGGTAACAGACAAGCAAAAAAACGCGAGTGGCAGATTGGAGCTTTTGCCTAGAGCATTGCCAGTATGGTATTTATGGTCGCTGGCGTGCAAGCCGTGTAAAAAGCACACATCCGCTCAGATGCAAACCAAGATAGTTAGGGGATTGGCACGCACGGAGCTCTGCAGAGCGATTGAACAGTACAAAAGTAAAACCCTGAGGTGGATATACCAGCGATAGATCGAAGCGCAGCACCAGTAGTCCTGGTACCAAATGGGTTCCAATGAGAAAAAAAAACTTGGCCAGACATTATCTGATATGTGGCAATGCCCACTAGTTTGAAAAAAAGGTGAGCATACCACGACCCCTCTCCCACACCCAACAATAATCAAAGCAGAGCAGCTGGTTTAAATGTTGATGACCCGGCTCAACTTCTGGATGCGGTTTAGCAGGATATCCCCCTGCTTGATGCAGGCTTGATACTGGGCATTCTTGAGGTCCGGACGGTTGGTCTCTACGATGCCGTTCACCTTGTCAATCACACAGTTTAGTCGCCCAGCGGCAATAAAGCGGGACAGATCGCGGTCAATAAACTCTTCGCTGACGCCAAAGGACGCCGCCATGCTCTCCATCGTCACGCTACGGTAGGATTCGAGCAGTTGGGCGTAGGCAATAATGCGCATCTCACGCACATAGTACCGCGTGTGGGCGTGAAGGTAGCGTGAGGTTCGGAGCTGCGTCTCTTCGATAGTGGCCAAGGATCGGAAAAACTTGGCGTAGCGGCAGTCGTACAAGGACTGTAAGAATTCGTCCACGTGAGGTGCTTGGCCCAACACCTCTAAAACCTCCGAGGCATCGATAAGCTAGCCCAAGTAATATAAGGTCAAACACGGATGCCGTGGTTCATGCAAGACAAGGTTGAACAGAGCAAGTGCATTAAAGGTGAAAAAAAAGGCTTGCCACCGAATTCCCGAGAGCAAGGCTCTTCACGGCACTGAATGCGCTCCATGTCAGCACACTCCTTGATGCCACCATTAGGTCAGTGGTCTCATCTCTCTTACCTTCTTTTTCAGGTCTACGCGGTCAAGACTGATCATACCGACCAAGACTGCGAGTTTGACGTAGTCCACATAGTCCATCAGTTCATTGGACGCAAAAGTGGACAAACTGTCCAAAAATAGGGACGATGCGCCCTTGAAGTCGCGAATAGACATCAGGTAGATGGCTTCGTAGGACTTGAGTCGGTTGCGTCGGTCCCAATCGCCGCCTTCCTCGATCAGGCTGTGCAAAAGATATCAACCAAAGATGCACCGTCACGAAATACGCCAAGCAACCCAGTGAGAGGCAGACCGTCGTTTAGATTAGCGCTGGCGATATAGTCGTCGATAGAAGCGGTGGATCCGCCATTAGTACGCACAAAAAAAAACTGGCAAACAGGGGGTAGAGACGAGACTACTTACGATTTTGCCTTTTCAAAGTTGCGGTTAATGAGATCGCTATCAAAGAAAAACAACCCAATGCGAATAAACGCAAAGACAATGTCCAAGCGCTGCCCCAGGGTGGCTGCCTTATCAAACGCCACGCGGTATGCCGACACTGCCTTGTCCTTATCGCCAATTTGGGCCAGGTACTGGGCCTTTTTAAGCAGCAGCTCGCTCACTTCGGTCTCGCCCAGAGTTTCTTCAGCATCGGCTAGCTGGGTTTCAAACTGGGCCAGGGCCTGCTGGTTGGCTTGCTGCATGCGCGTCAGTTCGTTGCTGTTGACCGGAATTGCCAGGTCATCGCACACCAGCGCATACCATGGGGCCATGTCTATCTCGCCCACCAGAATTCAGGCCAAACATCCCTCCATTGGTGCGTATTAGTTATCAGCGTAGAGGTGATGAAGCCGGAGCAAGGCCATGAAAAACCTGGTGGGTAGCAACCAAGCGTTGCATTGAAGCCTTTTCGTACGGCTGCCAGCGACTAAAGGCAGCTGGACTAGGCCAAGCGTCACAAAATCTCGCCTAGACTTACCCTTGTCAAAGATGCCTGCTACTAGCTTCTCCTTGGCGTCGTCTCGATGATCCAAAGGGCCTGACGTCGCCAGGAATTTCAGCTCGGCCAAACGAAGGTCGGGGATGTTGGGAATCACTTGGTCAGACATGATGACAACTAGAATCTATGGGAAGTCGGAATGGGCGGTAGAAAGAATAAAGCATGAACAAACGGAAGCGATCAATGGTTGCAAGCGACCCAAGATGGGAATGCAGGACAAAAGCATACCACTGCAACGGTACTTGGCGCCTCTCATAGCTGGCGGGGTGTTGTGGTCCCCAATGCTGGAATTCGTATTACTGGCTCAGTCTGACTTTTTTCTCTCTCTATCCCTATCTTGATGGCGATGCCTAACTGAGCGCTAAAGGGTCCATGGGGCTCTTATGGTTTATCACAACATACAACTCACTATCAGGGAGAGCGAGGGGACTTGTCGCCAAGTCCAGTCATACATCCTTCATGCGCTTGCGGTCTTTATTAGCAGTGCAAATATGTAGGCTATCACCGTCGCCCAGATCTTTTACGCGAGCTCTAGAGTACCAGACATGGCCAGCCCTCCCTGGCTATTGGCGGCCCACAGCTCACAAGCCTCAATACTTCCGTCTTTGGCGGTGGTCCAGCGGCCATTCAGTGTGAAGGGTTCGCCACATGTCAGCGGGCTCACGGCGCGGTAGGTAAACCGACGGAATGGCCAACTCGATCGTTGGTTCAGACCAAGGTGGTTGCTGATCTGGTGCCGTGCTAAATTCAACAGCAGGGTGCAAGTGAGCGGGCCATGAACTAACAGCCCACGGTGGCCTTCAACCTGCGTGGCATACGGGTAATCGTAGTGGATGCGGTGGCTGTTGAACGTCAGCGCCGAAAACCGAAAGAGCATAATCTCGGTGGGCTGTACGACCTGCGAAAAATCGGCCGTCTTTTTGCTTGGGATAATGCGCCGATCATTGAGGGCCCTGGTTGCAGCCGCATTGCTGGGCGGGTGGGTGTATGCCAGTATGCGCTTCTCGAGGAGCGAGATGCCCTGGTCGTTGCGAACAGTACGGTGCAGGTTGACAAAGATAATGGGACCCCGCTGACGGCTCTGTTTGGCGTCCACTTGGGTGCACGCGACCTCCAGCGTCACAGCTTGTCCAGCCCGCAGCGGATTAGCAGGCTGCCACTCCAACTCGCCCCCTGCCCATACTCGGCTGACAAACGGTTCTGGGGGTGCGTATGTCGCCTCGTACCCGTCGGACGACAACTCCATCTCGGGAATAGTGTTGGCAAAGTATACTAGATGCCAGTTGGGCGGCACAATGGCGTCGGATGCTTGAACGGCAGCAACTGACGCAGTGTCGATGGACGCGGCCAGCTGGCGCAGCGGTGACGCTGTTAGCACGTCCTGGTGCACGGTTGTGTTGCCCACCGCATTCATCACCCACTGGTCCACGGTACTGAGGCCGCGGCAGGGTACCTGACCGGGTGCAACCCCAGGTCGGGCTCGCAAGGGCTGGGCAGTCCAGCGACACGCAAGGCGGCTGGTAATCGCTGCGCTCATGGCACCGCTTGCTGACTTTTATCTGTTAGTAGCGCAAACTGGTGTTTGAAAGGCGTGCGGCTACGGGGAAATGGTGGTAGATGTTAAATGGGTGCAAACTTGCGAGCAAAGTCCCAATAGCTGAGCAATGGTAAACCATGGCGGGTAAGAAATCAAGCGGAATTGGGCACAAGCCCTCCCACAAAGCTGGTTAATCGCATTGGCTAGGTGGGCAGGCAAAGTGCCCCACGTTTGCTAGCCGTGGGCCAATGCCTACCTCGCATGCCGGCACTTGACTATCCCATGGCTTCGAAGCCGCCACTTGGGAGGTACTAATAGCAGGTGGTTGGCTGGTCTCGTTTGCCAAGCACCACCCAAAGTCACAATACGTATATGAGCTTGGTTTGGTTACGGTGCTGGTTGGGTATGGCGCCCCCCAGCGCCTTTGGTCGCAGTCACAAATAAACGTTAGATTGCGCTTGAAGTTCACCAGGTTTTGTACCGGCAGCAGTTTACCACAACGATGCCAGGCTGGCTGCATCCTATAAAAGATATTCGCGTACGCGCAGTTACGTCGACTAGTACACATCCTTTGTCGGCTTTGCACATCGCTTTATAGACTGATATTAGCACGCCGGGGGCCTTTGAAAAATAACAACGATGACATTATGGCCTTTTGGTACGCTAACTTATGCTGATCGGTAATCGTCGGGACTATAGTCGCGCCAACAAGTGTGGCTAGACAGCAGGGGCAGGCAGTGCTTTGGACCCGATCCGGGTATTTTCGTACCACAGAGGTGGGTCTCGCCGCCACTAGAAAGCACTGGTAGCGCCATTTCTGCTGGCAGTCTCTCCCTGTTCGTGTGTCGCCATGGGCAGCTAATATTTAGTTATTACCATACACCAAAGGTTCCCTAGCCTGGGATCAACTCTCACACATTATTCTGTTTGCAGGGACCCCCGCCAATGGATAGAGCAGCCTTTAAGAGCCCCCTCCCCTCTTGTTTGTGTTATCCGGCACTAGCGTATAGCTAGATTGTATACACTAGGATAGGCCCACTGCCAGTGCTTCCTCTTGCGTTACTTGTGCGCCATGGTGCCGCAAAAAATGTTACTAGTGCTAAAAAAGGCCTGGTAGTACCCGATTAGGGTTTTGTCACACATCTTGCGCGGTCAACTTAATAGGCATCATAGACCCTGGTCCATAGGCAGCCGGAGCAAATTGGTGGACCAGGAAAGAGCGACAGGCGTATTCGCCCATCATTACGGCTGACCATTT
>JANBQA010000469.1:0-14586 GCA_027576955.1 Dimargaris xerosporica
GGTGCGGTTGGGCATAGGGTGTTTATTCGGTTCGACCGTTGTTATGCTGCATTTAACAAGCAACCCTGTATTGAGAGGGGCAGCGAGCAATAAACGTTAGAACTGTATGCCAAAAGGTGATGGCCATCCACCCTGCCGGGCGCTGTCTTGGTGGGGACGCAGGTGGTCAAAGGATTGAACCACAAGCGAAGCTATCAGTTGTAAATGGCCTCTCTGCTTTTTAGCTGACCTAGACAACACACGCGCACCGTATTCAAAAATGTTCACCTTCCATCAATATTTGCTCTTACGGGAGTTTACCCCACAATCGGTATGGTGCGATTCATGCCGATTGCGCTCCAAACAACGACTGCAAGGTGCGGTCCAGCGTCACCTGATTGTACCGCAAGTATTTGCCCGAGTTTTTGGCAAAGTCAGTGTGTTGGTACCTAAAGACAATGCATCAGTTACCGCACAGCGATGGTGTGCTGAGTTAATGATGGAGCAGAGAGTAAAAACAAAAAAAACCGCGCTCAGGATCGCATGGTTGCTGGGTATCGCCTGTATTTTGCCTTGGCCGTTTGTGTCTGAGGTTCACCAGGAGCAAACACTCGAATTAACCGCTGCCAGAAAGCTATCATGTTGCCTCGTATGTGAAGCATAGGGAGAATGGAACCGGCATGCATTATCAGTCAATGGGCACGAGAATGAAAGTGCGCTTACCGTTCCATAAATTGCGAATAGGCGGGGATGAGAGCTCCACGGATCCGGTCCATCACATTGAGGCGCAGCTCCTTGTCTGGGATGGTGTAGGTCTGCTGGTTTCGTACCAGCTCCTCCAGCGTTGTGTTGAAATACTGGGCAGCCGGGGTCAACCAGAGTATTATAGTGCGTGAGCCATTCGAAAACCACTCAGATTAGTGATACAGTCTTGAGGAGCGTTTGCAGGCAATGAAAGCCGGTTGTTGGCACGTCTAAGAACCGTCGGCGTCAGACTTGCCCGATATCAGCTAAAAAAGCCACAGCGAACACCGCTTTGGAGCAATTGGCATTTCTGCAGCAAATAAAATAATAGAAAAAGAAATAAAGCATCGCACGCCTTGGGTGTTACCTTGAATTTGTCCTTCACCGTCATCTTATCAGACCCAACGATCTTGTTTTTTAGCCCACCGGGCCCACCCGTATCATCGGTGAGGTACTCGATGCACGACGACCACCTAAACCATAGCGGCATCCAGCAAACAAAAAAGACAAGCTCCAGTGCCATTAGCACGGTAATCATTACCGAGATGGTGCATTAAGTGAACAGGTACTACTTTGCGTGATGGCACCTTCTCTGGCAAAATTGATGGCACTTACAGGTTGCAAAATTGGTCCTGGTATTTCCAATCCAGGCTTTCGTAAATACGCAGGTCGTTCTCGCCCAACACATCAAGGAGCCTGCTGCCCATAATGTTCCGAGCAATGTAGTGGTAATTGTTCATCAAAAACACCACGCTCAGTCCGCTTTTACGGGAGTTTTTGGTTTTGCTTTCCAGGGAATTGGTCAACAGTTGCAAGATATCCTCTACCAAAACCAAAAGTCACACCCGCCTCAAACAAGCCAGCCAGTATATAAGTATGAAAGTTCGTAAGTGGTACACGCAAGCAGCAGCGAAATAAGTTGAACTGATGCGTGGGCCCACTACAAAACCCTTTGACAGCCAGCCTAGACGCCGATGGCCAGCAGGGAGAACTAGGAGCCGGTGACCGTGACACCACGCCGTAGATCCAACTTACCAAAGTAGTGTTTAACAATGGCCTGACCCGAAAATGTCTTGCGGCCTTTGGCAGCAAGTGCTGAATCGCTGACAGCTCCCCAGTGGCCATCGCCCAAAGTAACCATCATGGATTCCACCGTTTCTTGATGCTCCAGCAACCGCTTCATGTGGTTGATCGCGTTGCTGGTAAACTCAAAGATGGTCCCATCTTGTGGCATATTTAACCGTGCCATGCCCTTGGCCTCATCAATGTACTGGGCAAATGAGGTCATGATGGGCGTGCTTATCGAAGCGGTCAAGTTGGCAATATGCTTTTTCTCCGACGCGTCCAATGTCAGCGTCTTGTCCATGTCCGTTTGAAAATGTTTGAGCGTTTCAAACACGTCAAACAGCATGAATTTCTCGGTTTGAATGGAGCGTTTGGCCACCTGGGCCAGCGTCTCGGTGGACTCAAAGTACTTGTCAATCGACGGTTTGAGCGTGCGGCTAAAGGTGTTGGCCACCTGCTCACCGGGCAGGATGGATTCGGCAAAGTTGCGTTCAGCTTGCGCTAATTTAAGTAAGCAATGGGTCAATTGGATAAACGGTGCAGTGCCCTTTTGGTAGACTGCGCTGGTGGCCATTGGCTCGCGCATGTGTTCCGCTGCCGTGCGAAGCGACGCGAGGGACTTGAAAATATACGTCGATCGAATGTCTACATACACTTTGCTATAGTCGATACGCGTACCCGTCTCAGATTCGGACGTGGCTAAATAGGTCACTAGCATTTCCAGCAAGCGGATGGTGGCCTGTGGGGGCTTGGGGATACTCAAAGCTACTCATGGTATTGTCAGCATAGGGAAAAAAGATGTATGCAAATCATTTAGCAGCAGAGAGGACAGTGGTCGGCATGATCGATATAAAAGGCCCTGGAGTGCCATCAGCATTGATACCGCGGTCCAATTTTTGGTATAGTCTCAACTTAGAATAATAGACTGGCACTGCTTGACGATAGCCATTGCATTGGCAGCGTTAAAACCATTCGGCATGTGAAGGGGGCCGAACACACGCCAATGGTAAGTTAAAAAAATAAACTCGCTTACCGTTATCATATTGAATAGGGTCAATGGGGTCACTGTATTGCAGCAGCCACTGGCGGAACAGGTCGTTTAGATTTTGCAGGCCTAGTTCAAGCAATCCTTTCTATAAGGCCCAATGGTAAATAGATAGCATCAAAAATCCACATCCCATAGTTAAAATGATTGGCATGAATGTGGGAGGTTACGCTGGGCTCATGAAATAATGCGTGTTTAATGTTGGTATAATTCAGTCCGCCATCTGGTAGAGGTATTCGAGTATTAGGGAGCAGCACGACTTACAATTTGTTTAGACACACGCTCTACGCTTCGCATATTGACGTACTTGACGAAATCGTTGGCCATTTGCAAATTATTAATCGACTTCAAGTACGGCAGCAAGTCATCTTGGTTGGGCCTAATATTGTGCTTACGAAAAACAATGCAAGCATCATCGCCATCAAAGAACAATAGCCATCAATAATAGCGTCTAACACCAAGTTTCAGGGTGAAAAGTGCGTTATGATGCATGATACCACCGTTTTGGCCGCAGTGAAAGGATGAGAGCAAAGCACAACCGAAAGCATCTCTTGCCAGTGATTTACCCTTGTTTAATAATCGGCTCCTCGTCTTTAGCACAGTCAAAATATTTTAACATGTTTTCAACCGCTGTGACTGTGTCATCCACATCTATAGGCATTTCAGGTACCCCAGTCCATCGTAGAGTAACACCAGGTGAAAGGCGTGGCATTAAAATTACACTCAAAGCTGGGTCGTATCGTTAATGCCTTCTTCTGTGTGGTCAAAATACCCATATGTTATGGCAAACCAACGAGTGTTCTAAACAATTACTTACTCTGGCGTAAATGGTTAAGGCTCTGCGACGATTGCTGAATGGGCTCAACAAGAGATTCTAACCGCAACAAACGCTCGTCAAAGGTTCCTAGAATATCCATCTAGGGGAGTTCACAAATATTGCCAATGGTTGGTCATTGGGAATGTCAGGTACAATAAGTGTATGATAAAGGACACAAAAGCAAGCCGTCATGGCCGAAAACGACTCTGCCTATTTGTGCTTGGTCTGGCGTACAGTCTATCGCTTGGGCTAGTTAGCGAAAATGGGGGAGGGAGTGGTCGCTTACCGCTTTCAAGGAGAGCTGGTTCACCTGTTCAAGGCTCTCCTGCAAAAACAATAGTTCATCGTTTTCTTCCTCCAAGTCGAGATACTGGGTCAGCTGTGGGTTGGCCATAGTTTGCAACGATGCGCTCAGTAGCGCCCGAGGTTGTTGGGAATGCAGAGCTGAAAAGCTGAGCGGGTACGAGATGCTGCACGACAAGTGCCTCTAACAAGCTAGAAATTAAAAGTGGCAATTCGACTGGTTACCAACGAAGCCATGCCACTGTCAAGCCAGCAAGTTGCACACCAACACCATTAAAACTAAAGGATGGGCAAGCGAGTGACGACGACCTGCAAACTCAGCGGAGCTCCAGCACAGTGCTGCAGCCAGGAATGGGTCTTGAGACAAGCCATGGACACCACACGTGATATCTACTCAACGCGCTTTGGTGAAAACGACCATCAGTATTTGGCCAGGACCTAAAATGCATTGGCAACTCTGAACTGCGGGAAATTAAGCGAATGCGCCGTTGGTTTGATGTTATTTATTCGCTTCGCGGTTATTTAGTTTATTATTATTATTTGTGTTTGGCATCGGCAGGTCCATTTGCGGCCAATTAATTAAAAATATTTTCTGGCAATGCCCCAGTCGCCCCCCAACGCTCATGACCAGGCCGCGACGAGTCAAGCAGAGAAGCTGCGGTTGCGGCGCGAGCGACTAGAAAAATGGCGCAAAGAACGAGAGGCTCGGGCCAAAAGGGATGCCACCAGTGGTGCCCAAACTCTCGTGAGCCCCACCACATCAGGTAAATGCTTGGAATTCGCGTCATGGTTGCCCCAAGAGGTTCAAGCCCGCACCAGTCGTTGTGGGCTTTGGCCATTGTAAACAAATGCTAACGATGAGAACCATGTGTGAGACTATATTATGATACTATGGGTACCTTATTCAGCAGCTGGCACAGAGTTGACACCACTAGCTCCCGAGCCAGACACCACTGCTGCTACCATCGAACACACCCCCGCTCAGCCCGTCAAGGCCGCCTCAACACCACCATGCTTTTCGTTGAAATCGCATCAAACGACGCCTCGCCGGCTCGGGTTCGCCTGGAAGAATAGCGCGGCGAAATCAACGCTGTCAGGATCGGCGAGCAATGGCCAGGCACGCTCATCTGGTCGCGTGAAGCTAAACAAAGCAGTGTCGTCGGCCTTTGCCGACATTGATGGCCAGGAGAACGACGCTCGTAAACGACCCCGGCTGCCACTACTACCACTCGAGGTTGAGCTTGATGCAGCTGCACCTGTATTAGCCGGTACGCCCACGGACCCATCGACCCCCACTTCTTCCGACTTTGTCTCAGCAACTGCCACCGAGGCCTTGGCCATGGACATAGAGCCTGTAAATGGTGCTCCTGACGAAAAGGAGGACAGCCTTGAAGCATTTATGGCGGATGTGAATCAGGAAGTGGAGGAAATTAGCAAGGCCGATCAACGCAAGCTTGCCCTACTACGGTCCAAAGGCACCACCGGAAAACCACGAGCCTTGTTGGATGGCGTAAAGCCAAGCGATGCTACAAGCCTTGCCGAAGCAGCTGCGCTGGATTCGGACGCTGGCAGTGATGGTGGACAATCCTCCGATTCTGGGGGCGACACGGCGCAAGACATTCTGGCCCTAGCATCCAAGCGCATCAAGCGCAAGGAATTGCCCGTGGTGGATCACAGTCAAATCGCGTACGAGCCGTTTCAAAAGGAGTTCTATATTGAGCCTGCAGAGTTACGGCAGCTAACCGCGGATGAAGTCGCGGCGTTGCGGCAAGAGTTGGACGGCATCAAGGTGCGTGGTGTGAACTGCCCCAAACCGATCAAGCGCTGGACCCAGTTTGGCCTTCCGGCACGGTGCACCGAAATTATCAAGAAGCTAGAATTTACAGCACCCACCCCGATTCAGGCCCAGGCCATTCCTGCGGTGTTGGCTGGGCGAGACGTCATTGGCGTGGCCAAGACCGGCAGCGGTAAAACGTTGGCATTTTTATTACCCATGTTTCGGCATATCAAGGCCCAGCGGCCACTGGAGCCCGGCGAGGGACCAATTGCGCTGCTTATGACCCCCACGCGAGAGCTGGCAGTGCAGATCCACCGTGAGTGCAAGTGGTTTGCCAAGGCACTGGGGCTGCACGCGCTCTGCGCCTACGGAGGTTCCCCGATCAAAGAGAACATTGCAGAGCTGAAGCGCGGCGCGGAGATTGTTGTCTGCACACCTGGGCGGATGATCGATCTGCTGTGCGCCAATTCGGGTCGACTGACCAACCTGCAGCGCGTCACGTATTTGGTGCTGGACGAAGCCGATCGTATGTTCGATATGGGATTCGAGCCGCAAGTCATGCGTATCGTGAAAAATGTGCGACCTGACCGGCAAACGGTGCTGTTTTCCGCCACGTTTCCTCGTCAGATGGAAGCACTGGCGCGCAAGATCCTGCGCAAACCCGTGGAGATTACCGTTGGTGGGCGAAGTGTCGTGTGTTCCGATGTCACCCAGTATGTCGAGGTCCTTGCCGACGATGCCAGCAAGTTTTTGCGTTTGCAGGAGATTCTGGGGCAGTATATCACCCGTGACCAGCCGGATGCCCGGTGCCTTATCTTTGTCGACCGCCAGGAGGCTGCGGACCAGCTGCTGCGCGAACTGATGCAGCGTGGGTACCTGTGTGCTTCCTTGCACGGTGGAAAAGACCAAATGGACCGCGAAAGTGCGGTGGCTGACTTCAAGCGGGGCAATGTGCAAGTCTTGATTGCAACCTCGGTGGCTGCTCGTGGTTTGGATGTGAAGAACCTCAACTTGGTTATCAACTATGAGTGCCCCAACCATATGGAGGACTATGTGCACCGGGTGGGGCGAACAGGACGCGCAGGAAACAAGGGTGATGCTTATACTTTTTTAACCCCCGAACAGGATCGGTATGCGGCTGATATTGTCAAGGCGCTGACGCTAAGCAAAGCACCGGTACCGCCCGAAGTGCAAACGCTGGCCGATGCCTTCAAAACCAAGGTGCAAGCAGGCCATGCTCATTACTCGGGATCTGGGTTTGGCGGCAAGGGACTGGAAAAATTGGACAAAGACCGAGCTATGGCCGAGCGACTGCAAAAGAAGGCCTTTGGCGAAGAGGATGACGAAGGTGAGGGCGAGGGGAAATCCGATGATGACGACGATGGCCCTGGTGGCAAGGGCATTATGGAGTCCACGCGACCCACGCCTGCCCACGCACCTTATGCGCCCAAAGATGCACCGTCGACTGGTGCACTGGCACCCACGGCCTCGGCTGAACCCACCGCTCCGCACGATCCCACGACGTCGGCTGCGGTGGACGCTGCCCGAAAGGCTGCAGCCAAGGTCGCCGCTCAGCTGGCCACCGAGGCGCATCTGCCTTTGGGAAGTGTGACTGGGAAGCCTCGGGATATTGTGGCCGAAATCAACGCCCAGTTTGCCAAATCTGCCTCGGCCACCACGACTGCAGGTGGTCCCAGACCCAGCACGGGTGGATTGCCGTCTTCGGGCGCTACCACCGACCAGAGTGGTGTGCACGGTGGGCGGATCAAGGGCACGGGGCCCGGCGGCGATGACCATCGGAAAGAAAGCGCGCCGATATTTTCGTTTGAAATCGAAATTAACGACTTTCCCCAAAAGGCCCGGTGGCGCGTCACCAACAAGGATCAAATTGCGCAGATCAGCGAGCACACAGGCGCCGCCATCACCACGCGTGGCACGTACTACCCACCTGGCAAGCAGCCCCAGGGTAGCCAGGACGAGCGCAAGCTGTACCTGTTTGTGGAGAGCCATCAGCGCATGGCCGTGGAAAAGGCCCGCACTGAGATTAAGCGTATCTTAACCGAAACCACCATCCAGGTCATGGAGTCGGAAAGCCGCTCAGGCGCCGGTCCCGGAACTGGTGAAGCTGTGGGACGCTACACGGTGCTGTAATAAACACTCGGGTCGCTGGCACCCCTTGGTTTAGTATCTGCTGTTGGTTTGGCCAAGTGCTCCTTGTGCATCAGACTTGCTCAGCGTGATCACGGGATATAGTTCAGGCAGCCCTATCCTTGAGCGCGCCTGGCCCTGGTGACCAAGACTGGACAGCCTGGGTTCCGCTAGGGGAGATCACGGAACCGCCCCGCAAGCAGGCAGTGGTAGCCATTACCACCACTGTCCCACAGCTTGACCGTTGGGTGCGTGGTTGGCCCGCAACAAAGGGCTCGTTTCAGCTGGCAAACCACCAGCGGCGCTCCACGTTGCCGGTGTTGGGTATTTCCTCTATTCCCCCTCACTGCATCTCTGGTTGTTTGATTTCACCTGCATTCCTTGAACGTTGTACTCTGTTGGTTGGTTTTTGTTCACAGCCCTGTTTCTTATTTTCGACACCCATTCGGCGCTTATACTTTCCACCATGTTCCTCATCAACTGGTTCTGGGACGTGCTGGCCCAATTCGGTAAGCCCGCTCACGGCCAACTTACCATTCGCACGCGTGGGCCACTCAGTCTAAGCCCCTCGCCTGACATCCACCAGATTCAAAGTTGGTGGTGCATTGCGGCAGAGCTCGAGATGCTACACCGCTATCGCGTCAGGCGTATGATGGGCGGATTGCTGAACTGGCCCTCGTGCGCCCTCTGTAGCGGCTGTGCATCTCGCTGATTTCAGCAAGCTACACGTGCCTGTATATTGTAGCTTGGTATGGAACTCATCTGGAACATTGTTGAGTGAGTGCTCTGGCATGCCAATCTTTTTTTGAATGGTGGGGGTGTCATCGTGGCCAGGTCTGGTTGACAAAAACGCCAAGATCCTGTTTCTGGGCCTGGACAATGCCGGTAAAACCACATTGCTCCACATGATGAAGAACGACCGCTTGGCGACCCTCCAGCCGACCCTGCATCCCACCTCGGAAGAGCTTCGCATCAACAACGTACGGTTCACAACCTTTGACTTGGGCGGGCATTTGCAAGGTACGTGCTGCTATTCACATCCCTAAAGGGCGTAGGAAGTGCGCTTAAACGCATCAATGGGCACCGGTAGAGTGGCAAGACTCGTTCCGCACCTGGAACGCGGGGAGCTGTCATACCCAATGCCCGCTTACCATGGCCACAAAGTTCAGTTGCATTGTTAGTGTACTGCTTACCCTCTTTTGCCTGCCTTCTGCTTCCGGTGGGGAATTGGCCTATGCATGGACCAGCTCGGCGTATCTGGAAGAACTACTTCCCCGAAGTGGACGGGATCGTGTTCCTGGTGGACTCGGCGGACCGAGATCGCTTGGGAGAGGCTAGCAACGAATTGAATCAGCTGCTCCAGCTGGAGGAGCTGTCGACGGTGCCGTTTTTGGTCTTGGGCAATAAGATTGATGCCGCGGGCGCCGTGTCTGAGGACGAGCTGCGCAACTGCTTGAAGCTGTACCAGACCACGGGCAAGGGCAAGGTGCCCCTCAATGGCATTCGTCCCATTGAGCTCTTCATGTGCTCCATTGTCATGCGACAGGGCTACGGCGACGGTAAGTGATCCAGCAATGGCCAAGAGTGGCCGTACGCTTAGCTTGGGGTCTCTGTACATGGGGCTCGTTTTTTCTTGCATCGCTAACCTAGGATTTGTTTGGCTACACGGCCCGGTCAACGGGTGGGCATATATGTCATGCCAACTGTAGGTTTCCGCTGGCTGTCGCAGTACATTTAAAGGCCCTATTCGTCGCTATCTTGGCTGAGCATGTTTGAGCCGAGGCCTGCCCCCTACTGGACACCTGTGTTTAATTCTTTCACAGTTGGTTGGACGCCACTGTCCATCTATTTCTGTATCCTGGACCGATGTTTCGACCAGGACGAAAAGTGAAGTTGGCATTGCGATGGCTTTGGTGCCCTGCTTCAGGTGTGCAGGGTTCAGCTGGTTATTTTTGTTTTCTCCTCAAGTATATAGGGTCAATAAAGTGGTAACCTGGGTAGCTCTTGCATGCGGCGTCCTTTGCGGTAGTCGCCCTCCTTTAGTTTTCTAGTAGTCGCCCAACGCTCGGTGGCCACAATATCCCAGCCTCAGGGACTGAGGTGACTGTGATGGTAGCAACTCACCTGCTCAGAGGTAGAGACACGCCCCTCCTTCAGTGCCTTTGTTCTTATTTTTTACGGTTCTGCATTACATCCAGCGATGGCGATTTTTGTTGTTTGCACTAGTATTACGGTTAGTTGCTTTGCCGGACACTAGCCCGCCATGAGCCGACTTTACGGTGCCCTAGTCGACTTTTATCAAAACAGGCCCGCCACGCCTACGAACCAAAAGGCCATTCGGGCGTGCTTAAACCTGGTCAAGCACCAAGAGGGCCTGGTGCATTCATCCGCTGGGACCACATTGCCAGCCAAGGTGCTCCTGTCGTTTGTCCGTTTGTTTTACGAGCCCAGCGGTGACTCCCCGCCCGACTGGCCCCGACTACCGCGTGCCCTCGTCGCGTTGTACCACCTCGAACGCTTGCGACAGGCATTGCGTCGGTTGACCTCGCCACCACGATCTGCCGATCGTCGCCAGTCCAACGCCGCTGCCACCCATGACCACCTTGGGCAAACTTTTGAACTTGTCGTGTGTTGCCTAAAACGAGAGGTAAGTTGGGCTGTTTTTTTGCATTCACTGCCTATCTATTGCGCAGGACTACTGCTTATATAGCCATCGCTTGACAGTAGCACGGTCAAGCTGAATACGCAAGTTTTGGCAACCATTTTGCTGACCTCACCATTCTATGGCAATAATGAAACGGGGCTAACTGCTCGGTGCTCCTCCAGGCCTTTTTTCAACAAGTGGCCGATACGCCCTTTGATCCCGTAAAGTGGCTGGCAGTTCTCAACCAATGTTTTCCTGTTGTCGCGACTGACGACACAGCCACCGATCCACCAGCCGTCGCTGCACTGCTTCCATTAGGCCATGGTGCCGAGTATCCCCAGCTTTCGTTGCAGTATTTTCCGTCACCTCGGATTGCTTTAGCCCAGCTCATTTTGCATTTGCGACAAATAATTTCCGCCAACTCCCAATGCGAGCCAAGTACTGCAAATGGGCTGGAGGAGCCTGCTGAAGTAGCGGCAGTAGAAGCTCGTTTACCGGCCGTAATCCACCATTTGGTAGTCCAAGCACGCGAGCAGATTCCCTGGTCTCGAATTCAAGTGCTATACGGGGACTATTTAAGAAAAACCGAAGAAGAAATTGACGAGTGCCAAACACGACTGCCGCCAGATGCTGTCAGTAATCCGCAGTGGTGGGATGAATTTGGCATCACGCCCCAGCAAACGGTGTTTGAACGAGTAAGTCAACTCAGTGAGCCTTGGGGGACCTTTTGCGGTCAGGATTCATGGCCTAGTGATTGTACCATGGATCTAATCCTTTATTGAGCTTGGATGACCGTTGGACAGGCGATAGCGGGTATATGGTCAATGGGATTTTCGCTCAAGGCGCCCCTTTCCCCTTCCTCTCTGTCATATTAACCGTGTATCCCTGCACGATTGCATGGGTTTTTTTAAACTCCGCCACTGGGCCTGCCCCTGTTTAGATTATTCGCTACAATGACCAAGCTCAGGACAACAAGACGTGAATACCCAACTGCAGGCCATAGCTTGTGGAGTATAGAGGTGACCAGTGCGTGTAAAGCTGCTGCGCTTGCGTTACAAGCTGCCTAAATAAATCAGTATGGGCAACACGTGGTGTAAAATACTATCCCCGCCGCCAAATGATCACTTTTACTCGTGCCATGGTTAGGGTTTTTTCGGTGGTATTTTTGTTATAAATCCCGGCGGGTGCCGCTTGCCCAAGCGTTATCCAGGGATGCCTGGCTCCGCTTGGCAGTTCACAAGAACAGGTCAAAGCAGTTGCCACGTGATCTAAAAGGGCCTTGTACTGGGCCCATCGCCGCAACACGCCTTCCACAGCCACGCCTAGTCACCACGGTCCCTCGCCGCCACGCTGAACAGCTGCGAATGGCCGAGAAAAATACGCAAAAAAATAGGCGGTAGTGCCTCTGGCTAGAAGACCCATCGCTTGCTCAGTGCTTGGTGTGTACCTCTGGGTGCCCAGGACACAGGAACTTGCTCGTGGCATTGATAATGTCTAACAGGCTTAACGCTTTACTCCCTGAGTCTAGCTTTAGCCATTTTTTATTTTATTTATTGTTGCCTTCTATTCACGCTTCACCTCAGCGCAGTTAGCCAATTCTAATACGCATCTCCCACGATGGCCAAATTCGATCGCCCACAGCTCGAGTCGCTGCTAACCAAGCGGTTCTTTTACGCCCCGTCGTTTGGGATCTACGGCGGGGTTGCAGGGCTTTACGACTATGGGCCAACGGGTTGCGCCCTCCAGGCCAACATCACGTCCCTGTGGCGCTCGCACTTTGTACTCGAGGAGGACATGCTCGAACTGGATTGCTCGATCATGACCCCAGCTGAGGTGCTCAAGACTTCGGGTCACGTTGACAAGTTTAGCGACTGGATGGTCAAGGATACCGAGACGGGTGACATTTATCGCGCTGATCACCTGGTCAAAGGTGTACTCGAGGCTCGCCTTGGAAGCCACGTCGTGGCCAAGACGCAGCGTCTCTCACTGGCATCATCGCCGGCAACTGCTGCGGATGGTGCGGCCCCTAACGCTACCGGAGCTAGCGCCAAACGAGCTGGCAAAAAGGGCAAGAAAAACGCGGTGGCACCGATTGTTGAGCTCAGCGAGCAGGTGCACACAGAGTACGAGCATGTGCTGTCACAGCTTGACAACTACGGCGGACCCGAGCTGGACGACCTGATCAAGCGCTTTGATATCCGTGCGTTGGATACGGGCAACCCAGTAACGGCAGCGGTGGAGTTCAACCTGATGTTCGAAAGCAGCATTGGACCCACAGGTCAACTCAAAGGGTATCTGCGCCCCGAGACAGCGCAAGGCCAATTTCTCAACTTTAAGCGCCTCCTCGAGTTCAACAACGACCGCATTCCGTTTGCCTCAGCCACCATTGGCAAAGCGTTTCGCAATGAAATCTCGCCCCGTGCTGGGCTACTTCGTGTGCGTGAGTTCACCATGGCCGAAATTGAACACTTTGTCGACCCGCTTGACAAGTCCCATCACCGGTTTGCTGAGGTCAAGCATGTGACCCTGCGGCTTTTATCGGCCACCACGCAGCTACAGGGCCGCTCCGACGTGCAGGAGCTTGCGATTGGCGACGCGGTGGCGCAAAAGATTGTGGACAATGAGACGCTTGGGTACTTTTTGGTCCGTATCTACCAATTCCTGATCCGCATCGGCATCAACCCCGACCGATTGCGGTTCCGCCAGCACATGGCCAACGAGATGGCGCATTACGCGTGCGATTGCTGGGACGCGGAAATCCACACCAGCTACGGGTGGATCGAATGCGTGGGGTGTGCCGACCGCTCGGCTTATGACCTGAGTGTTCATGCCAAGAAGACCAAGGAACGCCTAACTGTGCAGGTTCCATTGTCGAAGCCAATCGTGGAGGATGTGGTTCAGTTGACCATCAACAAGAAGGTGTTTGGCCCCAAGTTCAAAAAGGCGGCCAAAGTGGTCGAAGACTACCTGACCCAGCTATCCGAACCGCAGCTTCTCGAACTCAAGGCCCAACTGGCTGCCAGCGCCACTGGCACCTTTACCGTGATTGCCAGCGATGGCCAAAGCTACGAGCTGGATCGCAGTTTGCTGAGCATCGACCAGGTTCAAGTCAAGCGCAATGTGCGGGAGTTTGTACCCAATGTGATTGAACCATCGTTTGGGTTGGGCCGCATCCTGTACGCTCTGATGGAGCACGCCTACTGGGTGCGCTCGGGCGACGAGCAGCGTGGGGTCTTGTCGTTCCCCACCTGTGTGGCTCCATTCAAGTGCCTGGTGCTGCCCCTGAGCAACAGCGAGGTATTTGGGCCGATGGTGCAGTCACTGACGCGCCAGTTGCGCCAAATGAAGGTGCCAGCCAAGGTCGACGACTCATCGGCGTCGATTGGCAAACGCTACGCTCGCAATGACGAGTTGGGCACTCCCTTTGCCCTTACGGTCGACTTTCAATCGGTCAAGGACCAGACCATCACCTTACGGGAGCGTGATTCCACCCAACAAATCCGCCAGCCGTTGGAGGTGGTCTTGGGCTTGCTCAAGAAACTCGTGGCAGAGGAGACCACTTGGACAGAAATCACCAAACAATACCCGCTGGTTGCTAAGCAGGCGGAGGGCGATGACAATTAATCCGGTAGAGTGATCAGAATTTGTACCTGCATTACTATTTCATTCTCGTATTTTATTTTTTGGCATTATTATTGCTTGGTGTTCGATGGCGTTTTCGTTCGCTGATGGAAAAAAATGCGGCGCAGAGCTACTTCCGTCAGATCAGCTACTATATAGCTCGGCTGCGTGCAATAAAGTGCCGCAGCCTTTCTTATTGCCGCCAATTCGCTCGTGTTCCAGCGACACACTAGCCCTTTCTGACTGTCCCTCCTGCCCTCTTTAGGCTATCAACTTTTGTGTGTCCCTGGCTTTCCTGAGAAATTTTTTACCTCACATTGAGCGCAGCAGTATAGGCCACCTATTTCGGGAGGATTCCTGAACTAAACCGAGGCGCCGTTGGCAATAAAAGGCTAGACCTCTAAAATAAATCGAGGCAAACCTTGTAGCCGGTGAGTAGGTAG
>JANBQA010000470.1:0-14585 GCA_027576955.1 Dimargaris xerosporica
GACCCACTGCTGGCTTACCAACTGATCCAATGGGTGGGGTTATGGGTATCGGGCGGCAGCTACCAAACATTTATGAACGTCATCCTGTATGACTTGTACAAACACAGCCAGTACGCGCTGGTGACTGACCTAGTGGACGAAATCTACCATGATATGGTGCCGTTGCGTTCTTTGACCGACCCATTTCCACCACCAGTGGCCAACTCGTCATTTATCCTGTTCACCGAGGTTTGCCACCTTGCTTGCCCGCACCATGTGCACTACTCGGTGGCGATGCTACCAAATCCTGGGTACTCGGTGGTGACCAGCACCACATTAGCCTTATCGTACGCCTATGGTGGCAAGCCCCGTGCCTTTGCGTGGGTGCTGTCCAAGATTCAGACCGAGCAACATGTTGACGCGTACTTTTGGGCTTCGCTAGTTCATGCGTTGCGCACGTCAGGCGAACTGCCACTCTTACTTTTGGCGCACCAATTGGCCAGTGATTACATCAACCAGCCCGTTGAGTGGATTTTGGCCAACCGGGGTCCGCACGACCTTGACGCATGGAAGGCGCGAATCCAAGCTGGTGAACTTGCCTACCAGCCGATCGCCAAGCGCACCGGTGCTGCTGCTGCTGAGCCATCGGACGACACATTGGATGCACGACCTTACTATCCTTTGCCACGCATTGAGGGACTGCCCACTCCTGTTGTCAGCGCACTCATCTCCGCGTACACTCACCGCCGTCTTGCACACTTGGCCCTCGATCTCTGGCAGAAATTCCGGGACACCGACATTACACCCAACTGCCAGCTACTCTCGGTTGTTCTGGACATCTCCACCAATGCCGCGTTGGTGGAGATGCCGCACCTTATCCCAAGTGTGTTGGAGTGCCGGGAGCGTTATCATATGATATGGACAACCAATACGTATACCTCGTTAATCGAGGCCCACCTGCGATTCCGCGAGTATATAGCAGCTTTGGCCGTTTTGACCCAAGACATGCCCAAACACGGTGCACAGCCCGATGCCAAATTAATCTATAATATGACCGCCATGCTGTGGGCGCTGGGAGGGTTCCGTAGGAAAGACGGTGCTGCGAAGCTGAATCAGATCATGACCACAGCTCCCCAGATGGCCACGGTAGCACCAGGCGACTTGCCCAAGGTCAAAAACCAATGGCAGGGCGTGCTCATGGCCGTTATCGCGTACACCCACAAACATTTTCCCAAGTTGGTGGGCAGCATTCGGTTGGAGCAGTAGGAGCTGGGGGCTCATATGGTGCGTACCCAGACACGCTTTGGTGAGGGTGCAATGGTAGAACTGTGCTTTGAATATCTGTACAAAAATAAACAAGGGCGCACCAAATATTGGGTGCATTGACCATTATTACCTTTCAGTTGGTTGAGGTCGAGGGCTTCAAGACTGACAAACCTTTCAAAGACAAAAAGGAAAGGGTCGGTGCAATAAGATAAAGTAAAAGAAAACGACAGCTGCAGGATTTGAACCTGCGCGGGAAGATCCCATATGATTTCGAGTCATACCCATTAACCACTCTGGCAAACTGTCATATGAAATTTTTTGTTTAAAAGATTATACATAGCAAAAATAATTTATTTCGTCAATGCTTTTTGTTTTACCATTTAATCATCTGTTGGTTAAGGTGGCTACGATGCCCGTGGTCGGCCATGGACAGCCTTGTGGCTTAGTTGCTTCTTTTCTTTTTGCATTACCTCTTTTTTACTTATCAACTTTGGCTACTTCGCACGTTTGTCGGACCTAGCTGGGCTTGTTTTTTTGTTTTCTGTTGCCAGCTGTGCGCCGTTTGTTGCCCAGGACGGTGTTGCGTCATGCTTCGACACTACACTTCTCTGAGCCAGGCAGTGTACGTTCGCCTCCCGTCTGACTATCGGTGGTTGCGCTGCTTTACCAGCTCACGCTCCGTAAAAACGGCAGAGGCAACGGTGTACTTTGACAATGTGTACCCGCTTAAGCTGGGGCGGTTTGACCTACGGGGTCTGTTCTTCCGCCAGTCGGAGACGGAGTTGAAGCACGGCGTTGAACGTAACTTGCTGCCGCAAGACGTTCTGCGTGAGTACGCCGTGGCTAGTGTGAGGCCTCGCTTCAAGGAAGGCGGGTTGTTGGTGCAGCTGCAACCTAAATCGACCCCGTCGTCCTCGGCGGAGCACACCGGTCTTGCAACCTGGGGTCAGGAAGCACTCGAGCAGCGCCTGCAGACGTATCTGAGTACACAAACGGCTCGCCAATGGTTCAATGGCCAGACCATGCGATGCTTTAGAGTGCAAGGCCGCCCGTTTACCGAAGATTTGATCAACTGGTACCCGTCCAGCCGCCTCAGGGTGGAATTTATTGGTCCTGACGTACCAGTGGAGACCCTATACCGCGTATTTCGGCCCTTTGGGCGCATCTTTGACATTACCATTCACCCACCAGCTGTAAGCAACACTCCCCGGTACGCTGTTGTGCAATTCACCCGGATTCGTCCAGCCACCACGGCACGCAATTGCTTGCACGACGTGCAATTACACGATACCCAATTGCGTATTACCTACGAGCGAATTATGCGCCAAAAGTACATTTGGAACTGGTTAACTTCACACCCACGGCTGGTCCTGCCTTTTTTGGCGGGTGCCATCGTAGGCATTATCTACGCTATCTTTGATCCCATTCGAATCTTTTTTATCGAGAGCAAGATCTTGCAGCGCTTTAGTATGGACACTTACCCGGCCCTTCGCCGGTTGGGCCAACAAACCTTGCACCGCATCTTCTCTGAATGGGAATCGGACGACCGTCCACACACCATGTGGGCCGAGCGACAGGATGCCCGTGACCGCTTGGAAAAATGGCTCAATGAAGTGCCCGAAACCTTTATCGTAGTGCAGGGCCCACGCGGCACCGGCAAAGCGGAAATTGTCCGCCAGGTCACGCGTGATCGCCCGTACAAACTGGTCATCGATGTCAACCAGCTGGCGCAGGCTCGCACTGCCCATGATTTGCTGGTCGGGCTGGCTAAACAGGTGGGGTACCGCCCTGTCTTTGGGTTTATGGAAAAAGTTACCAATTTCATGGACCTGGCCGTGACCGCCACCACTGGCCAAAAAGCAGGGCTAACGGACAATACGGATAGCCAGATTTCCAAGGTGCTAGACTGCTTGGCAATTGCCATTTACGACGTGCACAAGAAGCTGAGTCATCGGGAAGCAGAGTTGCGATCCCTTCGGGCGCAAAATGACCAGTCTAGCTCTGAGCCTGGCGCCACATTGAGCCCCACTGCTCATGCCGATACGCATGTTTCGGCGAGCGCCCATTCTGAGAACCCTGAGGAACCCCACCCACCCGTACAACACTCGACAGGGATGCGGCCCGAGTTTGCGTTTCATCCATCAGAAACCCCTCTTATTATTATAACAGGGTTTATGAACAAGGACGAGAGCCAAGTGCAGCAGCTGTTCAACGAAAAACTGCCCCAGTGGGCTGCCATGCTCGTCGAGAATCAGGCCGCGCATGTTGTGTTTGTGTCCTGCAACGTTGCCACGAGTAAGGTCTTGAGCCGAGCGCTGCCCCATAAGCCCATCAACTGCTTGGCGTTGGCCGATGCCTCGCCTCAGGGTGCGCTGACGATGTTGCGCCACCAGCTGAACCTGACTGCTGCGCCTCAACCGACAGTGGACCCGCACGACGCCAACACGCCCGATCCTGCGTTAGCCGACTACCACCGTCAGGTCAAGGCCCTGCAGCACGCGGTGGATTGTTTAGGTGGTCGACTGACGGATCTGGAGTTGCTGCTGCAAAAGGTAAAGGGCGGCCAGCCGATTGATGAAGCAGTCAAAGACATTGTTCAAAAGACGGTTTCCGAAGTGCGCAAGTTTGCGCTGTCCACCGATGACCAAGATGCATCCAACCGGTCTTCAGTTAAGGGTGGGTGGGACGCCACGCAGTTTTGGGCAGTCTTGGTGGCGCTCACCGAGTCGGATACGGTCAATTACCACGCCCTCCGGTCGTTGCCGGTATTCAATGGTGACGATAAGCCGCTGCAGGCCATGGAGTATGCAGAGTTAATCCTGGTCAGCAACGAAGACGGCCGGCCTACCTATGTGCGACCCGCGCGCCCTGTGTTCAAAACCGTGTTTCGCGAAATCCGTCAGGATCCGGTGTATGCAGCCACCATGCAGTATCGAACCAACCAGGCATTGATCCAGCAGCAGACTCAGCGCATCACTCAGGCCGAGGAAGAGTTGCAGCGCTTGCAGGGTATGGCTGCCTTGCACGGTATTCCATCGCCTCGCCCGACCGCGCTCCCATCGGAGGCCAACCGGTCCCATGGCAGCTGGCTGGGATGGCCTCGGGTGCTGTCGCCGTGGTGGTGGTGGTCAAAGGGTCATGGGTTATTGGTTCGCCCGACCAAGCCCCCCTCCACCTCGCCATCCAGCGCAATGCCTATGCAGCTGTGGGGCCGTGCGGGTTGGCTGCTCGCCCGACTAGAAAAGGCCCAGCAAACCATCGAGTCGCTGGAACAGGAGAACCAACAACTGGTGCAAACCATCAACGCTGCCGTGTAGTATATGTAATATGCTCCCCTTTTTATTGGTTGGCTCTGCCGCAACCAGTTGCCACATTCGAAATACACACACAAATAACCGCAATCCAGAACGGTGATGAAAAATGAATAAACAGCAGAGAAAAAAAACTATGCCAAAACATAGTCAGCATGGCAATGGACGCATCGGTCAAGAAAATAACAATGGCACACATATACCGCAAGATACAGTAAACGGGTAAAAAAGAAGCAAGAGCTATGTATAGAGAAAATTCACCCCTCCTGTACATTGGCGCGGGCAATTTTATGCATGGCCACACCTTGCTACGCCAAGGATGGGAATTATGCTTATACTGATGCCACAATCTCGTCAGCACGCTGAAGCGCTTCGATCATCTTCTTACACTCACGGCGGCGCTGCACCGTGAATTCCGATTCCTTGAGCAGGTCGTCGAGCACGTCGGCCTTGTACAGGTCCTGGAGCAACTCGCGCTGCAACTCTTCCTTGGCGCGGTGCACCAGGTTGAGCATGATGGCCTTGGGCACCATATCGATTACGGTGCGCTTCACGATGTTGAAGTACGACTGGATCAACAGCTTGATCACCTCAGTCTCCATGTGTTCTCTCTCGGACAGATTGCCCGAGGCCTTGAGTACGGGTGGGGGCGGCTCCATCGCAGCGTGTTTCTTTTTCTTGCTAAAGAAGCTACCAAAAAAGCCTCCATTGCTACCGGTCGTCAGGCTCAGATCGTCGTCGGCGCTGTTGCGAGGGACGTTGGGCGACGCTCCTCGATTACCTGGCGCACGCGGGTCGGCGGGGCGGGCGGGGTTCATGCGCTCATTGACAATGGCAATGGCCTTGTGGCCGTTGAGGAAATCGGGGTGGGCTGTGTTGACGTACACAGCTTCCATTGCTATGAGGTCCTGGACAAGCTTGTTGGTGGGCACCATGGCCTTTTTCAGGAACGAGATCACCTGGGAGTAAAACCGCTCCTTTAGACTTGGGAAGCGCTTAAAAAACTGCTTTTGCAAGAGCTGGGCCACGATACGTACCAGTTCGTCGTAGGTAAGGGTCACACACTTCAGGCTAGGGTCTTCCAGACGACGAATCTGCTGCTTGACAATGACTTCAAACGCTGCAGTGGCGACAAAGAGCGCTGGCGATGAGCCCGAGGAGTTGTACAAAATGGTGCGAATGTCGGCATCCTTGATCTGGTCAAAGGGATCAATGGCCTTGATACCATTGGAGAACAGCTCGTGGAACACAAAACTGATGCGAGCACCCCCACTGAGCTCGTAGCTGGATAGGTCGTTGGAATGGCCCTCAATGACCGAGCGAAACTCGCTGCAAAACTCGGTGACAATATTGAGGACCACGTTGGCCTGTTGGCCCGGTTGTTCGTCCATGGGGTCGCCAATCTGGGCCAATTCGGCTTGGTACTTGGCCAGAGCGGCCTGGATCTTGGCCTTGATCTCTGGCAAGGTGTTTCGGATATGGTGCATCAAGATCATGTTGAGTTTGCGGGCCAAGAACGGGGTGCCGCAGTATTGGGCCTTGCTGCTGTACGAAGAGTGGTTTTCGAAAAAGGCTCGTTCATTGTCCAACGCCGCGGTAATGGACTTGCGGTTCTCAATGTCCCGTTGGGCACGGTTGACCACAGGTACATAGCCCAAGCGCAGGGGAATCACTCGCCCGGCCAAAATATCCACCACATCGGTGCCCTGGTCCATGAGATCAATTTTGGTCAGCACCCCAATGGTGCGCGCGCCTTCTGGGTCGACTTCGCGAGCAAACTTGAGTCCGTCCGAATTGGCCAAATCGGTGTTTGCAGCAGTAACTGCCAAAATGATGGCATTGGGCTTTACAATGTACTTGGCCACCATGTCGCGAATCTGTTTTTCAATGTCCTTGGGCTGATCTCCCACGGGCACTTTAGTCATCCCGGGCAAGTCCACCAGGGTCAGCGTGAGCACATTGGGCGAAAAAATGCGGAGGTTGATGGGAATAGGTGAAATACCCAAGGTGCCCGTGGTCTTGGCGGCAGTTTCGGTCACAATCTCTTCACGAATCTTGTTGAAATCAAAAAATTTGACGCCAGGCTTGTGCAGAAATTCGCCCCACTCATCGCCGTCACTCCCTGCCTTGCCTGGCGACGCTGGCGAAGCCTGACCATTAGTCTTGTCGTTAGTCTCGTCCTGGTTCTCGTCTTTAGCAGGTTTTTGTTTGCCTGGGCGGTTGATGAGTTGTAGTACCTAGTGGGCCGGCCAAGGAAATATCCAGTGCCAAATAAGCGCTGTTGCCTTGGCCCTGGTTAGCCAGGGCAGTATGATGGGCCCAAATGTGTTGCCAAAGGTCTACTATATCACGCTATTGCGGATAAGCGATATACATGGAGGAAGGGAAGCTATCAGGTACTTACCAAAGGTCGGCGAGTGACGATACCCGTACCACGGGGTAAAAAATCGCGCCCGACAATGTTCTCGAGCACTGAGCTCTTCCCGCTACTCTGGCTATTGGTATTCCAGTCCGCCATATGTAAAAGTTCACCCAGCGACAATAGTTGGTTAGAACAGCACCCCTTAAGCTGTGCGCAACGGCCCATGGATGTAACCACTACCTATAAAGATATATGGGCGGTAATACACTGCCTAGAGGCACGTGCAGGCTATCGGAGTGAATGCCTGCAGTGAGCGGCGCTCACGTTCGCGGTCGTTTTGTTGGCGGTTTGCTCGGTGGGTGATGGTGAGAATGAACAAAAAACGACACGATGAAGCCAAGGGTCAGTGGTTACGCTTACCTGCCAATCACGACAATCTGGGGCAAGTCAACGGGGTTATGGACGCCCACCGTGGTAAAGGCGTCCTGCAGTTTGTTGATGGTTTTGATAAGATGCGAATCCATGGCCAAATGGTCGGAAAGAGTCCAGCGGGTGTTACCAGGTGGAAGGGCCAGCACAAGTTGCCGAGCTGATAGCTAGGGCAAGAGGGAGACACAGTCTGCACGAGGGCTCTCGGATGGATACGACCAAGTGTGGGCGTGAACAAGATGAGTGCGTGTCTGCTGCTGGTAATAGAGCGAAAAGGGGTAGATGGCCAAGCACACCGGCCTATCCAAGTGCATGCACCAAGAGAACAAAGAAACAAAATAAAGACGGATGAGGAACGCCGTGCCAAGAGTGGCCAGGGAAAATCGAGGCAGCGCCGTGGTGGAGACACTGGCCCTGAAACGCCGACGACACACTCAAGAGTGTGGGCAAACCCGCTAACGAGGTCCAATGGAACTAGCTGGGCTTGGCAGCGGACGTTTCCATACAGGTGGCAGTGCAGATATACACACCCATCCGCCGTGGCTACGGAGCACGTGGAACTGGTGGAGCCCAGTCGAGTACCGCAGGTCGCGACCCGTTAATGCCTGTGGACCTCGCTTGTGTCTGATGCTAGCATTGGGAATGCATTGCTTGCTCTTTGCCCCATTCTGAGTTTCGCTCCAATGCCTGGCGGTTTTCCAACGAGACTCTCGAGGTTGTTGTTTTGTCGTTTGGTCATTCCTTGGGCTGTGATTTTATTACGTGGGATGCGCGGTCCACTTGTATTCTTGCAGTATCAAGCAACGTTGGGCATGCGCTGATGGTACCAACCATCCCTTTGCTCAAAAGCCATGAAAAAATACAAGCAGCGAGCAGCTCCAACGCTGCCGATACAGGCCCGTGCTACGCCAGCTACCACCCTAGCGTCCACCGCTAGTCGCTCGGAACAAACGGCCACCACCCTCCAAACGCCCGCCGTCACCTTTACGTTCAAATCGGCCACCAAGAATTTGTCAAAGCCCTCCGCCAGGCGTTCCCTGCGGGGATTTGACGGTAGCACCACTGAAGACACTGCAGAACAAGTGGAATACCTCACTGGTGTTGACGAACGGGGGAAATTGACCCTCAAGGACCCCAAACCAGCCAAGCAACCGCTGGTTATACCGCTGCCGCAGGTGGACGATTGGCGCCAAAAACGACGGAAGGCTCTAGCCGATGCGCGCTCTGAACCCAACATGACGGCAACGTTGACCAATGGCAATGTCACTTCAACCACAGCTGACAACGCGTTGCACAAGGGGACAGCTAATCAAGCATATGGCCTAATAGTGCCATCTAAATCCACACACACCACGACAAGCCGTGACCAACCTGTTTCGGCGCCTATCGATCCGCAACGCCGAGACGCTGCGGACCATCCAGATGATGCCACCCTGGAGGACTATGAAGAAGTGCCCAGCGAAGACTTTGCCAGCGCTCTGTTGCGCGGTATGAGCTGGAAGGATGGCGAGGGTATTGGACGCGCCCGCAAAGCCCAGGGACCCTTGCAGCCAATTGAGCTCCGGCCAAGTCTTTTGGGTTTAGGCGCACGACCACCTCCGCCCAAAGAGCCCAACAGCGCACGGCCATCGGGCGGACACAAGCATGGTCCGCTTCCTCGGTAGCCATTCTGTTACTAATAATTAAACATATCGTTATACGAAGCTCACCTGTCGTGAAAATTTTAATGTCAGTCCAGCCAATGCATGGATAAGCCGGCAGTATTGATCGCAGGAGCTCGCTAAAGTGTCATCACAGCAGCGTGGTGGGGTCTGTCGTGCTATGTGGGGAGCCTTCGGGTGGGCGATTCAGACCACTATGCCCAAAAAAATCACCCATGCCAACCAAAAAATTAATAACCACTTGGGCGTGCCGTTTAGTGCTGCGCTCTGTCATTACTGGTGATCCAGTGGGTCCATTACCCACAGCTGGCCTTGGCTTGACTTTAGACATGAGGTTTCTAGTTTACCTGAAAATTGCCACTGCTTAGTGTGCAGTTTGGTGAAGACACCGTGGGGTCTAGCTTGTTTTCTTTGATGGGAAGTTGCCCAGCGCCTCAGGCCCAAGGAACAAACCCAATGCGCGTCTTACGCCCGTTGCCAATGATGCCCTGGCTTAGGCCTAGGTTGCACGGCCCATTACCACTACGGCCGGTCCTGGCACCCCAAGCCCGACCGGTGCGGCAGAACATGAACACCAACACTTTTTACCCCCAGTCCCAAGCACATTCCACGGATGCAGCCACACTCCAGCAGGCTGCCGCAATACAACGGCTAGTCGCCGACTTACCGGCCAAACCCGACCCTCCAAGCGACGACATGTGCTGCATGAGTGGGTGTGCCCGGTGCGTGTGGGATATTTACAACGAAGAGCTCTTTGAGTTTGAGGCCCAGGTGAAGAGGATCCGAGAAGCGTGCCAAGCAGCCAACGTGCCGTTACCCCCGGCGGTCTTGGCGCTGGAACAGAGTGCGGTGGCTGACCAAACCAATAACCCTCTCGCGGCCGCATCTGGCCTACCTTCTCCAGGAGCGCCATACGCAGGGTCATCGCCACCGTCGCCGGCCGAAGCCTCGATGCGAGCGTTTATGGAGCTAGAAAAGAAGCTGGGCCAATGATACATTTGCAGTGGGCTTGGTCGCGAGCAGTTGATTGCAGGGCCTACCATCCACGATGCTCGCAACCTCTGGGCGGAGTTGGTATTGTAATTTTTGCCCATTGTTTATACCTTTAATAGGTCAAGTGCTATGGCATTTTATCGATCCAATCCTCTTTTTCTCCTACTTCCCCCCAAACAACTACTTCAATATTTCCCTGCGCCATACGCCTGACTGGCTATTCCTGTGCATGGTGAAGCGACCGCTGAACCTCCTACATCATGGGGCGGTAAAATTGGAGGTGGGAGCCACATTTCACCAACCTCCCACCGCCTCTGGCCGCAGCACTTCCGACAAGACTGACTACCGCACTCGGTTGTGCTGTCCAGCCATTGCAAATCTTGTCATCGAACGCAACCATTAATTGCTTACCTTTGCCGGATCAGCCAAAGCCCTTGCAGCCAGCAGTGGTGGCAACGACGATGCCAGGCATCGACGTGACTCGCTTAGACGAGTACCGCAGTAAGTAGTCGCTGTTGGACAACTCCTTAATGGAGCTCCTCGACTAGAGATCGCCTAAGTGTCATTATGAAGCTTGGCCATGCAGCTACTCAGATTCCATTCTTGCTTTGCCAGCAGTTCGCTCACCATGGTTTGGTTGGTGACACCAATCCCACATGCCAACGCTGCCTTGCCCTATCTGCTGCACGCCATACCTTGGGCCTGGACGGTTGGCCATCGCCACTCTCTCCTCTCCAGCGGTGCTCTGCGACGAATTCGTTGAACGGTACTACGACCCACTGCAGCGTCTACTGTTCGAAGTTGACCCCAACTGTCACTATTCGTTCGACGTGAGCCTTTTGGAACTGTTGGATGCTTCGCCAGCTCTAGGTTATATCATTTACACCAAACCTGCGCTGCTACTGCCTGTCTGCAATGAAGCGCTGCTGATGGCACAAGATCAGGTGTGGCGTCGCCATCCGTTGAGCAGCGACATGTCAGTGAAGCAATTTGTCCATGTGCGCCTGGCGAGCTTCCCGCAGTGCCCCGAGCTATGCCGCACCCAAGTGCCCACCTCCGATGATGTTGGGCCATTAATTAGCCTGACTGGCACCGTAATTCGAACAGGATTAGTCAAAATTGTAGAAAACCGGCGGTTCTACTCGTGCACTACCTGCAAGGGCGTGTTCGCCATGAAAGCTGACCTTGAGCAGTACAGTTTTATTTCGCGACCCACCCGGTGCTTGGTAGATAACTCTGAACCCTGCCGTGGCACCAAGTTTGTCCAAGTGGCCACCAGTGCTCGGCATACAGGTGTCACGGACAGCGCGACGTGCACCGACTACCAAGAGCTGCGAATCCAAGAGCAAGTCAACAAATTGGATGTGGGCTCCATTCCCAAGTCCATTTCGGTGATTCTTGAACACGATTTGGTAGACCGCGCCAAGTCTGGGGATGATGTGACCGTGGTTGGGACGCTGATTCGTCGGTGGCGGGGCGCGTATGAGAATGATCGCTGCGACATTGAGCTCACCTTACTCGCCAACAACCTTATCGTGCACAACGATCAAGGGTCCGGAATCGTGGTGACGGACGACCTCAAGCACGAGTTTGCCACGTTTTGGGAGCAATATCGCCCAACGCCAATGATTGGTCGCAACGCCATTGTCGGCAGCTTTTGCTCGTCCGTGTACGGCTTGTACATTGTGAAGCTGGCCGTGCTGCTGGTCTTGATTGGTGGGGTGGAACAGGTGGATCGAGCAGGAACGCGGGTCCGAGGCGAAGCCCATTTGCTTCTCGTCGGAGACCCGGGCACCGCCAAATCGCAGTTTCTCAAATATGGGGCCAAACTAATCACGCGATCTGTGCTGACCACGGGCATTGGCTCCAGTTCTGCTGGACTTACCGTTACTGCGGTCAAGGATGGGGGTGAATGGCAATTGGAAGCCGGGGCACTAGTCTTGGCTGACCGAGGACTCTGTTGCATCGATGAGTTTGGAAGCATTCGTGAGCATGATCGCACGGCCATTCTGGAAGCCATGGAGCAGCAGACTATCTCGATTGCCAAGGCGGGTATCGTGTGCAAGCTGCACTCGCGGTGCACGGTGTTGGCCGCCACGAACCCCAAAGGAACCTACGACCCCGAGCAAAGTCTGTCCGTTAACTTGGCTTTGGCATCACCTTTGCTCAGTCGCTTTGATCTAGTTCTGGTTCTTTTGGATCTGCCCAACGAAACTTGGGACCAAGTCGTCTCATCCTTTATCCTTCAAACAGAATGTGGTGACCGGTTAGATGCCCTGCCGTCCACGAGCATATGGACCCTTGATAAGCTCCAGGCGTACTTGCAGTATACCAAGGCAACGTTCAAACCTGTGCAGTCCCGCGCGAGCCAACAAATCCTGTCGCAGTACTATCAGATGCAGCGTCAAGGCGACTCACGAAACGCTGCGCGCACCACCGTCCGGCTACTGGAGAGCCTGATTCGTTTATCACAAGCCCATGCTCGGTTGATGGCTCGCAACGTGGTGACGGTACAAGATGCGGTGACCGTCATTGTGCTCATGGAAACGTCAATGCAGGGTTCGATGCTACTAGATAATACAAACATCCTCCACTCGGCTTTTCCCGATGATCCTGAAGAGGACTACTTCAACCAAGGTAAGTTAGCGAGTGATTGCGGTGAAAACACAAATCGTGTTACAAATTTGGTCAAAATTTATATTGATTGATGGTTTTAGCTGACCTACTTCTAACTCCAGTCGCTGTTATAGTATGAATTGCTGGATATAACCTTAATAGAGCGCATTGTGCTAACCAAGCTGGGATTGACGCACCTATCGACTAGTCCAGAAGCTGGTGGGGGCGTGGCATCTGACCTTCCTTCTTAGGAACACCCCTAGAGCTGTCACGATGCTCTGATCATGATATTTTCCGTTACTTGATAGACTGAGTTTTTAGTAGTTGCTTTTTTTGCTATCAGGCACAGTGGGGATGCAATCTAATGACAGTGTGCTATTGGCTGTACAGTAAAAGTTAGCATGAACATAAACGCCATAGAGAGCTTGCCTAATTAATGAATAGTACTTTTGTGCTGCAGATACGCTGATGGTGATGGCCTGGGATATCCTATTCATGTGATAGCCAGTTTCCTATTGCTCACCCACCAAGGCCATGTTGACCGAAACGTAGCCATGACTAACGCTGCTCACCACTGGGCTATTTTTTTAAATTTGACCTGATATTGAAACACTCACCATCAGCGGCAAAGTGCTATTGGAGATGGCCAAAATAAAGCTGTGTGTGTTTTTTTACCTGCTCAAAACCGGAAACCAAGCAAAGAAATGGCCAGGTACGGCAATTCCAATCAAACTGACAAGCCATGACCAAACGCCCTTGTTACCAAAGCCCATGGAAGACTGGTGCCCGATAGCGCAAAGCCACACAGGTCTAGTACAGAAAAAGCACCTCAGCCAACGATGCACTGGATCAATGGGTGGCGTGGGTCTTTGCGCATGCAGCTATCCTAGCTGATCTAGCTGTCTTGTGGATGTTGGTAATTAGACTTATTGCGCTGCTGCTGACTATTGTACAATGACCGATTAAACCAGCGCACTGAATTTGTTACCCATTGTCTCTAGCCTTGTATTTGGCCAACGTAGGGCTCAGTCAAATCAGAAATGTCTTCGCCCAGTAGACGGCCAATTGTTACCAGGGGCCGTGGTCTAAAGATAACACTTCGGCTGTATTTCAGTTTGACTGAATAGCACCGTGCTTCATTCTTTTGGTGCCACGTATCGGGGTTCTCAGGACCGTGCAGGTTCAAAACGCTTCCAAAGACATGCCATGGAGACCCTGCCTTGTATCCCTCGTTGCAATGGCACAAAAACTCAGCGTCGACCTCACCAGCATCCTTGACCACAGGGAGCAGGCCTTGGAACCCGTCAAATCTCAGCTGAGCCGCATACACCATAATGAGCGCAAAGTAGCTGGGCGCGTCCTTACGAGCAGCTTCATCGTCTGGAGTAACACCCGGAGATTGGTGGATTTGCTTGGCCAGCCCCATCGCGTCAGCATACTTGCCAGCCGCCAGTGCCTGGCTGATAATACCGGGAATCACTTGGAATACCAGCAGGTTGCGGAGATAATACCGCAGCTGATCAGCGTCGTTGCCGCCAATTACCTCTAGCCAAAGCTGATAAACGTACGCACGGTATTTCAGGGCCAGCACTCGATCAGGCGTCATGGATGATTGGCTGGGTGGTTCCACGTTCTGGCTGTCGTCGTACTCTTTCTGCACTTGCTCGGCTTTTGCTTGAAAGGCCTTCAGCAGACCATCGCTGCGTAATACTTCAAAGAAGGCTGCAATCACGTCGACAGTGCGCTCGACACCGAAGCTGTGGCCAAGGTTGAGAAGGCTATGTTTGTGTCTGTCTGGTGAAAATACCGCACTGGTAAAAGGGGCATCAATCCATGGTCTTACAAACGCTGGGATGCCCACTTCTTGAAACGAGTATTCCAGACAGAGATCAGGATATTCCTCTTCGAGGAAGTCTGACCAAAAGCTACTGGGGTCATGTTTTTGCTCAAAGAATGTGAGAAATATGC
>JANBQA010000471.1:0-14565 GCA_027576955.1 Dimargaris xerosporica
GACCGCTGGATGCGTTGCTCGGCAGGGTCCGTTTGGCGCAGCAGGCTCATTTGCAACAGCGCCGACGGCAACAGCTCATGGGCGTTTGGGTGATCCAGTTGGACCTTTTTGTTAAGCCACGTCAGCAGCAGATGCTCCCTGAATTTATCCAGGTCGATGGCGTGACGAGCAGCAATGTCCGCCACGATGCTGTGAACGTTGGGCTGGTCGTGTGCCAAAAGGGCCACTATACTCTGCTCCTCATATATTGTCTGGAGAAGCGTCAGGGGCTCGGCACACAGGTCCAGATACTGCGACAGGCCTTGGTCTCGGAGCTGGTACTCGGTATCAGCGCGCAGGTAGTAGTCCCTCAATTTTACAACCGCTGTGTGCGCTCGCTGCGCTTCGGTGCTATCCAATGGCGTACCACGGCGGTTATAGCGTTGGTAGACGCGTTCCGATAGCTGATACGCAGTCTTGAGCGCGTGCAGCTTTTCTGGGCCGGCGGTTAAAACATCAGCGGCGTATTTGGCCACGCTGATGGCTACTTCGGGGTTACGAATTTTCAGGATAATTCGCTTAATATCGGCAAACTTGAATGCCACGGGTTCTGCTGCGCTGGTAGGGGAGCTACTCTCCAAAGTGCTAGTTAGTAGGTTGGCATTATCGTCGGCATTACTCGCATCCGCCGCGGGCTCCTGGCGAAGCATTTCGTAGGCCACATGCGAGTAAATATCATCGGGGCTCAGATCCAAGGGGATCGTCAGCGGAAGCAGCCGAGGGATCGTGTCCGGTTGCAGTTCAGCACGTAGCACGTCCCAAGCGGCAGTCATTAGTGCGTGAAACGGCAGCCGTTTCCGACATTCTGGAAACGCTTTCTCCAACGAGACTCGATCACCACAGCTAGAGCCACTCGGAAACGGACAGGCGGGGTCAGGATCCAAAGCCCATCGGCCCTCTGCGGCCGTTAGTGCCTCCAACAATTCCGTTTCGGTGGGTGGGTGGTTGCGCGTGTATGATTTTAGAGTTTCGAGAACAACGAGGCCCTTGCGCGCATACTCGTCCTGGCCCTGCAATTGCATGTATTCCAAAACCCAATGGATGGTTTCGTAGTCGTAGGGAGAAAGCTGGGGCAACACCGTGTGCTGCAGCATGTTCAGTAAACGCTCGGTACGCTCAATTTGGTGGCAAGCGGCAAGAAATCGGTCCTGCATTTCGTTGCGGGAATGTATGCGGAAACTGAGCGGGGAAAGCAGGAGTACACGCACGTACTCTGACAGAGCCACATCGTGATCAATATGGTACGCGGTGGTAAACTCTAATACGGTGGCCAGATCCAGCTGGGTTTTAAGCAGCAGCGGTGCAATCAGCCCGCAGTGGTGCTTGAACCGCTGTTCGGGGTTGATAGTAGCGCTAGATGAGAAACACCGGCGGTCAAAAGGGATCTTTAGCAGCTGCAGCTGATGCCACCACTGGGCGTTGGCCGCCAATTCCTGGCATGACACTAGGACGGATCGCTGTCGCCAAATAACTGCATAGGCCACACCCACAGCGGCGTACCGTTGAGCCCGAGCAAAGTCGTCGGCAGTGTTTTGCACGTACTGGCGAAACATTTTGTGGCCTTGCTCCAACGGTAACACTGCCAGATACCCAAGGGCCAAGGGGAGGTCCAACGTAGCCGCGCACAGCACGTGGGGCAACATCTGCTCCAGCGTTGCGTGCAATCGAACTGGCGCCAGCCATTGCTTCCAAGGTTCACAGAGGGCCTCATCGCTGTCCGGTAGATCTAGTGCCTGAGATGCAGGTGTCATACGGATGGCCAAATGGGCCACCGTGGTTGCTAACTGGGTATGGTAGGCAAAGCTTTGGTAATATACGCCCACGGTCAACGCAAAGTGACGGTTTTGTTGCAAGTAGTCATGGAGCAGTTGAGCGCTGCGAAGCACTGTAGTGTCGGGGCTGGACGCCTGGCCCTTGCCGTGTCGTAGCGCTCGTTTGCTGGGGACATTGCTGCACGATAAGGCTTCAGGCACTGGCTGGGTGGCGTGGCCACGGGCATGCACGTAGCTAAACACCTGTTGAAGTGCTTCACGCGTGTCCAGGACCAAACCGCGCTCGGCAAATTGGTCGGCAAACAGTGTATCCAGACTAGTGCGTTGTGAAGCCAACTGGGCTGGCCGCCAGGGTTGGATAGCAGCGCTGCGGGAACTCGATGCTTGCGACGCCGAGCTCTGGTCCAACGGTATTGGGTTGGTGTCCACGGTGTTGGCTTGCTGGGTCAGCAGCTGGTAGTCACCGTGCTCCGATTCTCGAACGACAGCCATAGCCAGCTGCCAGGCAGCCCATTCATCTAGTGTATCGGCCACCGTAAATTCGTTGGCCATGGTCACCGAGAGTTGAAGGAGTTGGGTCAATCCTGTGACTACTTGTGCGCATCGGTTTATGGGCTGACCATCCAACAAGCTGTCGGGGTCTGCCAAGATCGCTGTGGCCACCGCTTGCGCTACACGACGAAGTTGGGTTGCAACGCGTGGTGACTCCTCTTGCGCAACCATGGCGCGAGACAAGCTCAGTGCCAAATCCCAGTCGCCCGCCTGAGCTGCTTCTTCGGCAAGCAGCCCTTGCACCACGACGACTTCACACTCTAATAGGCGTGCCAGCCGTTGGCACCACTGGTGGGCCTGAGATGTCTTGCCATGGTCGCCTAATGCACTCGCAGTGGTGGATGAATAGGTGCGCCATTGGTGGTTCAAAAGGCGACGCACGGTAGCCAGCCGCTGGAATTCGTTGGCGACATCAGCCAAGGTTAACCGGTGGTCGAATTCTTGCGCTACGCATTGCAGAATATTGAAATGGCGGCGCGCCTGGCTCAGGTCAGCAATCGGCAAACTTTCAGCATATTGAGAAGTAGCCAAGCCAAGTGAGGTGGGGTCCGCTCCATCACTGGTACCTGGCGTTGCTCGAACCAATGCTGATGGCGCCAAGTGACTGAGTAAATGCTCTGTCAATGTTAACCCCGCTGCCACCAAATGCGTCCATTGAACGCCTTTTTCTGGCACCGATGAAGCCAGGGCGGGCTGGGATGGCGACGGTTGCAAGTACGTTTGTAGCCATGTGAGCACCTGGCGCCCAACAAACACCGCTCGGCAAACACGCGTTTCAGGGTCCTCTTCGGTGGCCTCAGCATCACTTGTTAGCGCCCCAGTGCATTCACTGAAAACTTGCCCCGTCCCAGTTCCTAGCAACAAATCTACTACCGCGGCCATACGGTTAGTGGCACCCACCCATGCCAGGCGCTGCAGATGCCACACATAAGCGTCAGTAGCGCGGAGATGATGGTACGCCCGGACCACTTGTAGCGCATCGGTTATGGCAGTGGGCACGTCCACCTGGGCCGTGATGTATTTGACGAGACCCTTGGCCAACGCCATGTTGGAAATATTGAAAATCCGAATTCCGTAGGTGAGCAACATCTTGCGCAACTGCATCAACCGGTACTGCTCGCGTAATTCATCGCCCTGGCGAACTTGATGGAACCGCTGCAGCATGGCGTGAATTTGGGCGTCCACCTCGGCACTCCAAGGGATGGGCGTGCGGCGCATCAGTTCAAGAATCACACTCAGCCGGGTATCCCAGCGTTGGAGCGCTGGTAGCACGGCCAACGCACGCGTTTCCCACGGAGCGCCCGCAAGGTACGTGCCCGACTGATCCATCACCGCCAAGCAGTATTCCATCAAGAGATCGTCGGTATCCAAATGGTGTCGGCGCGCGTACAGTAACAAGTGGTCCGAAATGGCTTGAGGAACCAGGTCGGGTGCCGCCACACGATGCAACAGATCCAAGGCGATGGCGCTGGGGGTGCTCTTGGCGTAGTCTGCCAAAGAGATACAGTGCTGGTGCTGATGCCACAAATAACTCAAGTCATCCAACTGTTCACGCAGCGACACGGGAGCGTCCAGTGTAGCTGTCATGGAATCGGAGGCAGTGTCAAAGATGGTCAGGTTGGTCGGCAAAGCACGCGGCAGGGTATGGTTCAAAAACGACGCGGGAGTTAATGGAGTCACACCATGGGTGGTTGGAGCGCCTGCATCTGTATGACGGGCTAAAACCCGAATGAGCTCTAGGGCAGCAAACGGGTGCCCATCGGCAATTTCTTGAAGGCGGGCTTTTTCTTCGATCCACGCGTGCAACGCAGATTGTTGGGTGGTGGCATCGATGGCTGGGAGGATATCAGCAGCTAACCACTGTACCAGCAACGCCGTTGAGCACGTTTTCGGTAGCGTGTCCAGAATCTCTATCACGTGTTGCCGCATGGCTCCTTCGGATTGGTGGCGGCGCCATAGAGTCAAGGCAGCACCAAAGTGGCCTTGAGCCAGCAGGTGCTTCATCTCCTGCGTCAAATCAGTGGTACGAAACCGATGCCAAGTAAGCGGATGAAACCAAGCTGCTCCGTCATCGCTGGCAACACTGGGGCGGTGTAACAATCGCCATGTCTCGAGGCGGGTCAACGTTTGGTGCAGCTGGGTCAATTCTGTCCGAAGTGGGGCTAGCTGGGAGGTGCCCGTGCGTGACTTTGGTTTGGCCAATGCCCCACAGTGCTGCTGAACGGTTTGCGTGGCCATCGTTAGCAACGCATGGGTGGCGCGGTACGTGGGCAAGGGAGCTTGGCGGCACACTTTGGCCACAAACAGTGGGTTGGTGATCGGCTGCAGGGCACACTCCACTTTTTCCAGGCCCACACGATCGGCCAACTGTGCGAGAAATGTGTGGTCACTGTGAGACAGGAGAGCGCGGGGCGACCACTCGGGTATGGGATACTGCTGAAGCCAAAACAGCAATTCGTTGAGCATGATCACGACGCGTGCCTCGTGCACCATGGTCGGGTCCAAACCATGCCGCTCAGCGAGCGCAGCGGCCTCGTCAAACTGTCCCAATTGAAGCAAATGCTGACATTGGTGGTGAGGGCTGGCCAACTCCAATGCATAGACCCGCAACGGGCTGGGATCTGTTGATTCTGAATCATGGTCCACCCATAGACAGAGCTGGTTGGATTGAGCAACGGGTACTAACTTGGCGGCCGAAGAAACGGCACTCTGGTGAACGCACCGCAGCGACCCGAGATCGAGAACGCGCAGCTCACGGCTCTGCATACCTTCCACCAACGCCACCAGGTTGTATTTGGGTGTGTTGACAGTGGTGGTGGAATCGACCATCGAGGCTGTGGTTGGTGCCGGTCCAAACGTAAAATCGTAGATTTGAAGACTGGTATGGCGTCGCACCAGCAGCAAGGTGGTGGCTGCAAACACCAATAGGCCGTGCGACGCGGTGAGGACGACAAGATGGCGGTGATCTGGAGTAAATGCCATCTTTGTCACGGCAACAGCAGCGGTATCCATACAAGGAATTGCTTCAACGCCCACTTGTTCGTACGCTTGCAAAGAAGCGGAACTTGTCTTTGTCGGGGTGGCAGACTCGTCCATAGCGCTTGTATGTGCCAAATAGGACAGCAGCACACGACCAGTGCCTGCCACTGCCAGCAGTGTGCCCGTCTGGGCCGCAGCTACGGTGGCCAGCGACGCAATGGCCAAAGGGCATGGTAAAATATGATCGAAGGTGGCACTGGGCATGTAGGAACCCCAGCTCACCTGGTGTGGGCCAACAACGGTCACTTGCATCTGGGCTTTGAGCAACTGAGCGCGATCCCAATCCTGGTGCTGCAGAGCGTTTACCAGTCCCACGAGGTCCAGGCAGGTGATGTGCAGGATAAATTGCCCTAGCAACGCTATCACCAGCTTGGCGTGGCCAGATGAATGGTGCTGCGCCGTATGCAAAGTTCGAAACGTGGGCTGATTAGGTTCCCTAGTTGCTAGGGCTTGGTCTAGCGCCACTTTTACCGCAGGTTCAACCAACGCGGTGACGGACGTTGCCAGTAGTGCTTCATGGCTTTTGCCGCTAATAAAATACAGGGTGCCATTGCGGTCTCCACATACAATCGCCTGTCCGGTGGGATCGAATGCGACCTGATCGGCATCGCTTTCCAAGGTGACTGTGGCCAGATGTGTATGGCCCTCGGCATCGAGTATATAGACGTGGTGGTTCGACGTGACAATTAGACTGCTGGTGGAGCGGCAAGTGGCCGCAACCGCTCTGCTGTCTAACCGTGCGCGCGGCTGGACCAGGTAACCCGACGCCATTGAGAATGCAAATTGCACCCGACTAATGGAAACTCCAAGGCAATGCACCTGGTCAGAGCTAAGAAACGTAAAAATTCAAGAACTGCTTGCCAGTGCAAGCGCTGCTGATCCAGGTGTGTAGGGCGAGCGACCAGGCAAACACTGCAAGATTGGGCATTGCGGGTAACAAGCGAATGGCAGCGAAAAAGAGCCCCATGCGGAGTTTAAATTCTTGCTACTGTTAAGCTACGACTAGAGTTGTCAACAAGCGTGTGTGTTTGCTCGATGGCGTATCGAAGCAGATTGCCAGCGGACGGTTGGATTTGTTTGGTTTGGGAAAAGCAGGTTTAGTCACGTTAATTTTGAGTTTTATAATTTTAGAACTGTAAATAAGGGCAGACCTGCAAGCCATAGAGAATAATAGAGTTGTCAGCAGGCCCCACATCTCATACGCACAGCCCTTGGAACTCTGGGATCGTTTTTATAATGGTTGCTAAGCCGAGTTCGGTTCTAGCCGGTGAATGTTGAACACGCGCGTCAGACCTTGAATATGCTTGTACCGGAACTCATGGCGTAAAACCACTTGGCGGGCCATGTCAATTTTGCCGGGCAAGTTCCAGGCGACCATGCCCACGATTCGACTATCTTTGAGGTAGAACAACAGGCCCCGCCCGTATTCCTCGGGAGCATCGGCGCTGGGTTTGGCCCACACGCTCACTGTGGCTAGCTTGCTATCCACCAGACCCACCGCTTCAAAGGACACATCGGGGCCTAGGTCGGACCAAAACATGGGCTGGTACAGGTACGGCGACCGACCACCACACATGTTTTTACCAGCGTGGTATCCGCTTTGCGCCGCATGGTCGTAATGCTCGAGGCGCCGGCGACCAAGCAGTGCGTCGTGGTAAGATGCCACGTCCCCTGCAGCGTACACGTTGCTGCGCGCCTGAAGCTCGGCGTTGACGGCTATCCCGCCGTGGTGGGGGTCAACTTCCAGACCCGCTTCCTTGGCCAGTGCAACATTGGGTTTAATGCCCATCGCTTGCACAATATGATCAGCGCTGATCTGGCTGCCATCGTTGAGGGTGAGAACCAGCTTGGCGCGATCTTTGCCGCGGTGATCTTGCAATTGAGTGGCGGTGACTTGCTTCACCTCTGTTTGCCGCAACACCTTGACACCCTGGGCTTCTAATCGTTTGGTCGTCCAGTGACTCAGGTATTGGGGCAATACAGCGCTCAGCACACCTTCTTCAGGCATAATCTGTGTGACACGGCCACCGACAGTCTTGGTACGCGCGGCCAGAGCAACTGCTAGCTCGGATCCCAGAAAACCACCCCCGACTATCACAATCTCCCGGGGTTCCTGGGTGAACTCATCCAGCTGGGTAAAGTCTTGGTACCCGCGAAACGTAGTGGTCCGGGCGCGAACGATGGCAGCCAGCTCTTCGTCGTCATTATCGCTTGGGTCCAGCGCCAGCTCCTGCGGCGTACCACCGGTGGCTAGCAGTACCTTGCCGTACTGAATAGCATGCCCATTGGCAAGAGCGATCTGCTGCTTGTCTACGTTGAGATCAGTCACCTGCTGCCGCAGGAGCAGCACAGGCAGTTTGCGCTCGGGATGCACCGAATAGACCAAGCTATTTGTTGCTGAGTCAGGTTTGACTACGGTGTAGGACATGCCCTCGTCATAAAACAAGGATTGGTCATGGCCTTGCCAGTCGGTGAATTTGAGCGCATGGCGTGAGCTGGCGCTTTTGGTCCGCCACATTTCTTTTGACAGCGGGGGACGGCTATACGGGGGCATGGCCTCGGCGCCAATAACCAAGACGTCAGCGTCAGGGTCCGACTCCCGAATGGCCTTGAGCGCGTGGTAAGCAGTGGTGCCACCGCCAACCAGTACATACGGGTAATACGACTGCAGAGGCACACGCTCGGTGTCGGTGGAGCTCAAATCAACGCCGAGAATGTCGGGCAAATCGGCGGGCGAGGGCGTGGAGTCCACAGGAGGAGATTGGGCAGCAAGGTTGCGAACTTTAGGCTTGTTGGGGTCAGTGTAGTGGTACTGGCGGTAGTACTCGTTGCCCGAGGGCTGTGTCGGTTTGGACGACAGGTACATGAACACAGCGCCAAATACCACAAAGGACGCGAATCCCCACAGTTCGCCCGACTGATCGTAGTGATCAGCACGGCTCGATGCCGATTTGACTGAGTGCGTGGCATAGCACCGGGCTAGACTAGGAGGCTGGATTCGCTGCGTCGACCTGGGCAAGGCGCAATTCGCCCCCGCACGGTTGGCCAGTAGCCCTCGTTGCGGCAGCCGCATTGGCCGGGCCCAACGCACCGATGCAGTGATAAGAGGCCGCATGGCAACTGTGCAGGATCCTAATAACTTAATGGACCGATAAGCAATCAGGTGCAAGTTCGGCACGTCTAGTCAAGTTTCAGGTCAGCAACACTACGAACAAGTGCAAAGCACTCAGTAATAATAAAAAATACACCACTGTGCAAGAGCGACTCCTGATAGTCTAGCAGCGTCTAGTCGTTGGGCAGCTGCCCAAGGCTGCACCTCAACCACTCTATCGCTTTTTTCCCACTCTCCCCAACCATCAACCAGCTGGTGCAATCAGATACCCTATCAGTGCTCGACGTGTGATGGTGGCCTGCCGGGTTCAGAACATTATAAATGCAGGCTGCCTTTTTATTTTTTTGATAGTCACAAGTGTGTTGATTTCCACCAACTCCTGATGACAGGGCATCAATACACCTCCAGACACACCAAACAACAGCTAATAAAATTTTCGAAAAAAGGGCAATTTGTTTATCCCACAAGTTTACAGGGATATTTAACCAGCATTCCCTTTCATGCTTCATCCTACTGCTCCTTACTTGTCACTCTCTTTTCCTTTCATGCTTAGCTGATGTAAATTCCCTCCTTGGGTTGCTAAGCAGCTCTTTGCTTACGTGTTGCTTTGGATTTTGCATTTTTTGGGCCATACCACCAGCGTAAGCTGAAGAAATGTGGCCACGAAGCCAACCATGGTACAGAGCTTGAATTTCTCGGCGATTGCCGCGCTTGTCCGCGTCGCTCGTCGGCCAGGGCTATTACTTCCCCATATGGCCGTCCCGAACATTCGCTCCTTGGATTTTTCACTGTTACAACGTGCGGGTATTCAAGCTATTGCGTTTGACAAGGACAACTGCTTGACACGGCCCTATGAATCGTACCTTTATCCGCCGTTTCAGGTAAACTATGGCGTGAAATCACTCGCCAAAGACAACAGAGAGCAAAAAAAGGCACGCCTCATGTAGGACAGTATTAAACACCGCATTACATATGCACCAAAAGACAGCCCGAGTTGATCATTTTGTTTTTGCTCACCAGACAATCTGGCCTCTGAACGATGCCGCGGGCGATATGATATATTACTTTATGGTAAAAAATTAGGATGCCTGGGACCGCTGCCGCGATACATTTTCGCCCCAGCGCATGGTCATTATCTCCAATTCTGCAGGCACTCCCGACGACCACGGGCATCGCCAAGCGCAAGCCATCGAAGCACATCTAAGGATACCAGTCCTGCGCCATAGACTGAAGAAACCTGCCTGTGGGCACGACCTACAGGCCTACTGGCCTGATATCCCGCTTCATCGGATAGCCTTTGTGGGCGATCGGCTGGCAACTGATGTGATGTTTGGTAACTTGCACGGCATGCTGACCGTGTGGACGCAGCAAGTGATCAGTACGGAGCGGGACAACCCAATGGCCGTGCGCTTGCGCTATCTAGAGCACCACATCGACCGCTGGTTAAGACATTACCGCGTTCAGCCGCCCCCGCATCCACTGGCAGCGGCCATTGCCAAAGCCAGACAGTAAATAAAGTATACCAATGCCCGAATATTATTTACCGCGTAGATGCTCTCGTGTGCATGCCGCCAACTTCTGCCAGTAGTGGACGCGTCAAAATACCAGTCAGATTCGTCAATGCACTGTTAAGGGCGCTCTACTGTCCTTGGTTTATCCCTGGCCCTATTGTTTTTGGTTTCAATTTTGAACTAGTTTATTTACATTGTCCTTTGACGCATTGCTTTCCAGCGTCCATTAACGATGCTTCGCGAAGACTCGTACATCGTCATCGATCTAGGCTCCTTCGAAACGCGATGCGGCATTGGCGTCAATGACCCCAACAAGTTGCCAACACAGGTATGAACCTAACCATCCCGACCTGTATAGTGCCCACTCTTAATGACCATACTGCACGCGTCAGAATTCTTTTTTGGCATTGGGGTAATAGTGACAACCAATGCGCCTAGCGCACTGCTCACATTGCAATAGAATTGCCACTTGGGCTGGTGGTTGAGCGATAATGGGCTATGGTTGGGATTATCACCATTGTGACTGCAGGTAGTTCCAACGCTTGTGGCCACCAAAATCGATGCATCGTCACCAGCAGTTAGCAATGGCACGAATGGTACGGTAGCCGTTTCCCCCAAGTACGTGTGTGGCGTTGCGGCGCGCCGTCGCCAGGGCCAGGAAGGCGTTGGACCCGCTCACTGCCCGCTGTCAGAAGGTTTCGTGACGAACTGGGACAATATGACGGCATTTTGGTAAGTGCTTGTGTCATGCCAATGGTGCTATTTTAGCGCACTTGAGGAAATAGTGATAGCTTTGCAGTTGCTTGCAGCAGATACGGATTCATTTTCTATACCTTTTATTGATTTATTTACATTGCATCGTCAGTGGCAGCGTACTCACCCTTTTTGTTACGCGCTGCAACTGTTTTCAATCGTGATTTATATGCATTGAATGTGATGGTTTCTTTATTGCCAATCGGCTCAACTAGGGGCTATTTGTTGACCAAAGGTCTAAAGTTGTCGCTGGAAACGATGGAATGCCCGGTCCTTCTTACGACACCGTGCCAGTGGTCGCGCGACGAACTGGAACGCACAACTCAGGTGTTCTTTGAGCGGTTCAACGTGCCTGGTCTTTACATTGTTGAGCAGCCGCTGTTGGCGCTGTACGGCTGTGGTATGCTCACGGGGCTAGTCATTGATATAGGTCATAACTTTACAGGTATGTGTGCAATTCTCTCGACTGCCAACTGAGCCTCATGCTATAGCTATTGTTCCCTTGCGCACTAGAGCTCATATGGCTGCATCGTTGCCTGACCAGCTCAATAGTATCTCTAATGCGTTGCCCGCTACATGGTTGTTTGGATCTTTTTCACGACAAATAGACATTGTTCCAGTGGTGGACTCGGCCATTCAACACCACGCACTTCACCGCCTACCTATTGGTGGTGCCGATATTGAAGCTCGCTTGCTTCATTTGCTTCGCCAGGATGCTGGGCTCGTGGCACAGTTGGGCGAATCCCTTGACGAAGAGTTTAGCCGTTATGTCAAGGAGCGCCATTTGAAAGTCACTCTGCCAGGGTCGCATGCGACAGATGAGCCGGCACACCCATCGACTGAACCCCTGACTTTCGACTACAAGGGCCAAAAGGTGCGTGACCATACGACACTTGTAATCGCACGTTACTGTGCTAGTGCATTAGTGGTTTTATGTTGCCATAATTTGGTTTTTAATGGCATTGAAAAAGTCTGCTTACTTTTTTTTACTGCTGCTCGTGACAGGTGACTATTCGCGCCAATCTAAGCCCGTGCGTGGATGTTCTATTTGAGCCGAGCCTGGCAGGCAAAGTATGCCTGGATGTTGCCTCGGCCGTTGAAAAGTCGATCTTGGCCTGCGATAGTGATAAGCGCACAGCGTTGTGGGACGGACTCATTCTCACTGGTGGTATTGCGCAGATTCAAGGTATGTATGGCATGCATTTTATTTTCCACTGCTGTCCACTCGGTAATGACTGAGTATGTTCCTTTAGCAATCACCGACATTCCTACTACCTTGATGCCCATGTGGGTGAATCGGTTGATTAACGCATGGCTTGCTGTCACTTTTTGCCATACCTCAATGGCGGTGATGGTGGTGGTGGGCACCCTGGTTCTAGGCCTCCAATCCGAGTTGGACCGCCAGCTTGCGCGCGTGCTGACATGCTCGGAAAACTTTAGCGAAACCCAGGTGCGCGAAGCCAAGTTTCACAAGATTCCCGAGTACTTTACAGGGTACAAAGACCGTTCGGATTTAATGACGTTTCTGGGCGGCACTATGATGGCTAAGGTAAGTACAATGGCCTACTTTTTTTCAGATTGTTCTCGGCAAAATAATGTAATGGCGCTCTTGCTGCAGGAACAGGTCTTTTTTGATGGACAGTTTTCTGTTGCTTGGCACCGATGGCTAAACAACTCACGCGTTCTTACTGTCTATACCTTGCCTGCTCATTGGGTGGTGTCTTGCCTGGATATGCTTAGTTGGTGTTTGCCGATCCAAAAAACTATATCAACAAGGTCGATTACAACGAGATGGGGCCCATAGCCATCACCACCAAAAGCTGCTAGAGGGCTGGCGAAGGGCGAGAAGGGGAGGCCTGACCAGTTGGATTGGGTTACACCGTGTAGTTTGGTCAGCGCTAGAAACACTGTGACTGCGCATGCGCGCTGTGGCATTGGAATAAATACCAACAATCGTCTAATGTTGCCTTATCATAAAATACTAGCGCTTGCACCACATGGTCTTTTTATTAACGGACATCGCCCATGCATTGGCATAGAAGCACGGCGACAGTGCCATTGATGCCACCCCCATGGTGGTTGCCGTCTACACCAACCGATCGCACCACCAGGGCACCAAGGCCGGTGGCTGGGAGCGGTGCATGCTGCCTGTAGAGCCTGCAAAGATGGTAATTGTACAGAAGACAGTGCGGGACTAACCAATGCCAAAGGCATCTCAGCAAACGATACGGGTATGTTAGCATTGCCCCTCTCCCACAATTGCCCATTTCGGCTGGGACGTGTCCAACCTTGAAGCGGTCAAAAACCATGGGATTTAGCTATAGGTATCCACCAGCGCGTCACGAAGGTCGGTGACAATGGCCGACGGTTGGCTGTCCTGGAGCTTGAAGATGGATTCTATGACAGATAGTTCTGTACTCGTGGTGTCCATGCCAGTGTAAGCAGACCAGTCGTTTACGACCATGCCCGAGCCGATGACGTCGGAACCGCGGTTGACGGTGCCAGCGACAAGGGGAATCTGCAGAAGCGACGACAGTTCGTCCTGGTCCTGGATGGTGGTCCGCGGATGGACCAATCCACCTTGGTTGCTGATGGCACAGTACGTGCCAACCAACACGTTGTCAGCAATGGTTTGCCGAAACACCTCGACCTTTAGGACGTCCTGGATGATCTCCTCAGTTTCCTGGTCAATGTCAGGGTGGACAAGCGCCACGTAGTCATTGCAGGCAATGACGTTGCCCAAAGCGGACAAGCGCTCTTCGACACGCTGGATGGCGACCTCGTCGGGCAGCGAGTTGCGCAGGTGCTGGAGTTCCTGATCGGTGGTGGTGCTTGGCACCAACAGGCCGTGGCGGTTACCCGCCGTCAGCCTACCAATGATGCGGGTGCCCGCGATCGACGTATGGATCACGGGGATCATGCCCCCCAGATCGCTCTCGAACGTGCTGTAAAAGTTCTCGGACCCGCCAATCGCTACTAGGCAGTAGGCGTTGGTCAGTTTCGAAAATACCCCAACCTCGTTGGAACTCTCAAATTGCGCGCGGACCGCCATGGTAGCAGGGTGCGCGCTGAAACAAGTAACAAACTAAACGATACGCAGTGGTGTGTCCGAGTGGTGAACTGAGCGACAAACAACGAAAAGGCAAAAAAAACTGTGAATGGAAAGGAAAGAAGCGGGCGAGTTAGGATGATAGTGGCGTGGCGCGCTAAAGGGCGGTTGAAAACCACCGCCGCCCCTGCTGGCGTTTCGTACAAGTCAAACTTAGGCGCAGCGGGCCCTAGAAAACCACACACCTGCATTTTTTTTTTCTCATCTGGTTATGGTCGATACGCCATGTGTTTAACGTGGTCCAAAGTTCAAAGTAGTTTGCAGAAAAAAATCCCCCCTTTATTGGCTGCAAAACCTGGTCCTTTTATACAGGACCATCGGCAATAAATACAACAATAATTACTAGATATAGACGCCGAAACCAATAGCTTGCAATAATACTAGATTGGGTTAACGACGTTGGGCCTGGCCAAAACCGTGATAACTAGCTCAACAATAGATGATGGCGAAACCGTGGTAACTAACCTAATTGGTAATGGCCCATGGTTCAACACCATCCACGACTCCCAAGCACGAAACCGTCCATGTCTATGCTGTCAAGGCCAAGGGTGATCCTATCACCAAGTGGGAGTACAAGCCCCGGCCGCTGGGGGCCAACAATGTCGAGATTGAAATTGACCACTGCGGTATTTGTGGCACGGACATGCACATGGTAAATAATGGGTGGGGTATAACGCA